>JAVTVY010010956.1:0-53651 GCA_036873755.1 Hanleya hanleyi | reverse complement strand
AGACCACAAGGGGAACCTGTGTACCAAATTTGAGAATAATCCATGCAGTAGTTCCTGAGAAATCGCGATAACAAGGTTTCAAGGGGAAATCCAAGATGGCTGCCTGGTGGCCATATTGGATTTTCGAATTGGACCAGAAAAAGTATCTTGCACAACCAGACCCAAGGGGAACCTGTGTACCAAATTTGAGAAAGATCCATGCAGTACTTCCTGAGAAATGACGATAACAATGTTTCATGGGGAAATCCAAGATGGCTGCCTGGTGGCCATATTGGACTTTCGAATCGGACCAGAAAAGGTATCTTGCACAACTAGACCCCAAGGGGAACCTGTGTATCAAACTTGAGAAAGATCCATGCAGTGGTTCCTGAGAAATCGCGATAACAAGGTTTCAAGGGGAAATCCAAGATGGCTGCCTGGTGGCCATATTGGATTTCGAATCGGACCAGAAAAGGTATCTTGCACAACTAGACCCCAAGGGGAACCTGTGTACCAAATTTGAGAAAGATCCATGCCGTAGTTCCTGAGAAATCGCGATAACAAGATTTCATGGGGAAATCCAAGATGGCTGCCTGGTGGCCATATTGGATTTTCGAATCGGACCATAAAGGTATCTTGCACAACTAGACCACAAGGGGAACCTGTGTACCAAATTTGAGAATAATCCATGCAGTAGTTCCTGAGAAATCGCGATAACAAGGTTTCAAGGGGAAATCCAAGATGGCTGCCTGGTGGCCATATTGGATTTTCGAATCGGACCAGAAAAAGTATCTTGCAACTAGACCCAAGTGGAACCCTGTGTACCAAATTTGGAAAGATCCATGCAGTACTTCCTGAGAAATCGTGATAACAAGGTTTCAAGGGAAATCCAAGATGGCTGCCTTGTGGCCATATTGGATTTTCGAAATGGGACCAAAAAGGTATCTTGCACAACTAGACCCTAAGGGAACCAGTAATCAATTCTGAGAAAGATATGCAGTAGTTCCCTGAGAAATCGCGATAACAAGGTTTCATGGGGAAATCCAAGATGGCTACCTGTTGGCCATATTGAGCTCTGAATCAGACGAAAAAGTATCTTTGCACAACCAGACCCAAGGGGAACCTGTGTACCACAAATTTGAGAAAGATCCATGTGCAGTACTTCCTGAGAAATGACGATAACAATAACATGGGAAAATCCAAGATGGCTGCCTGCGGCCATATTGGATTTTCGAATCGGACCAGAAAGGTTTCTTGCACAACTAGACCTCAAGGGGAACCTGTGTACCAAATTTGAAAAAGATCCACGCAGTAGTTCCTGAGAAATCGCGGTAACAAGGTTTCATGGGGAAATCCAAGATGGCTGCCTGGTGGCCATATTGGATTTTCGAATCGGACCAGAAAAAGTATCTTGCACAACCAGACCCAAGGGGAACCTGTGTACCAAATTTGAGAAAGATCCATGCAGTACTTCCTGAGAAATGACGATAATGTTTCATGGGGAAATCCAAGATGGCTGCCTGGTGGCCATATTGGATTTCCAAATCGGACCATAAAAGGTATCTTGCACAACTAGACCCCAAGGGTAACCTGTGTATCAAATTTGAGAAAGATCCATGCAGTAGTTCCTGAGAAATCGCGATAACAAGGTTTCAAGGGGAAATCCAAGATGGCTGCCTGGTGGCCATATTGGATTTCCGAATCGGACCATAAAAAGTATCTTGCACAACTAGACCCCAAGGGTAACCTGTGTACCAAATTTGAGAAAGATCCATGCAGTAGTTCCTGAGAAATCGCGATAACAAGGTTTCAAGGGGAAATCCAAGATGGCTGCCTTGTGGCCATATTGGATTTTCGAATCGGACCAAAAAAGGTATCTTGCACAACTAGACCCTAAGGGGAACCTGTGTACCAAATTTGAGAAAGATACATGCAGTAGTTCCTGAGAAATCGCGATAACAAGGTTTCATGGGGAAATCCAAGATGGCTACCTGGTGGCCATATTGGAGTTTCGAATCGGACCAGAAAAAGTATCTTGTACAACCAGACTCCAAGGGGAACCTGTGTACCAAATTTGAGAAAGATCCATGCAGTACTTCCTGAGAAATGACGATAACAATGTTTCATGGGGAAATCCAAGATGGCTGCCTGGTGGCCATATTGGACTTTCGAATCGGACCAGAAAACGTATCTTGCACAACTAGACCCCAAAGGGAACCTGTGTACCAAATTTGAGAAAGATCCATGGAGTAGTTCCTGAGAAATCGCGATAACAAGGTTTCATTGGGAAATCCAAGATGGCTGCCTGGTGGCCATATTGGATTTCGAATCGGACCAGAAAAGGTATCTTGCACAACTAGACCCCAAGGGGAACCTGTGTACCAAATTTGAGAAAGATCCATGCAGTAGTTCCTGAGAAATCGCGATAACAAGATTTCATGGGGAAATCCAAGATGGCTGACTGGTGGCCATATTGGATTTTCGAATCGGACCATAAAGGTATCTTGCACAATTAGACCACAAGGGGAACCTGTGTACCAAATTTGAGAATAATCCATGCAGTAGTTCCTGAGAAATCGCGATAACAAGGTTTCAAGGGGAAATCCAAGATGGCTGCCTGGTGGCCATATTGGATTTTCGAATCGGACCAGAAAAAGTATCTTGCACAACCAGACCCAAGGGGAACCTGTGTACCAAATTTGAGAAAGATCCATGCAGTACTTCCTGAGAAATGACGATAACAATGTTTCATGGGGAAATCCAAGATGGCTGCCTGGTGGCCATATTGGACTTTCGAATCGGACCAGAAAAGGTATCTTGCACAACTAGGCCCCAAGGGGAACCTGTGTATCAAATTTGAGAAAGATCCATGCAGTAGTTCCTGAGAAATCGCGATAACAAGGTTTCATGGGGAAATCCAAGATGGCTGCCTGGTGGCCATATTGGATTTTCGAATCGGACCAAAAAAGGTATCTTGCACAACTAGACTCCAAGGGGAACCTGTGTACCAAATTTGAGAAAGATCCATAAAGTAGTTCCTGAGAAATCGCGATAACAAGAATTGTTTACGGACGGACTGACGGACGACGGACGACGGACGGACGACGGACCACGGACGAAAAGCGATTTGAACAGCCCACCATCAAATGATGGTGGGCTAAAAACTGATGATGGAAATCATTTTTGAACTTGTTTGTTGTCTATTCAGGAGAAAAAAATCACACACACACACAACATACGCAGCTCACAGCGGCTTGTGACGCCATGTTTGGAAAACCCCTTTCATTTGTCACATGTCATGATGTTATTTGAAGATTCCCGACGTCATAAAGTCTGAAACGAGGCTACAGGGACTGCTACCCATAATACATGTATAACGCAAGCGTTAATTGGTCAATTTTGAGCTACCAAGGTCGAAACAAACACTCACAGATGTGTTTACATAAGGCTGTCAATAAGCCGGTGACATCGGCTTTCCGGCGGAAATTTATGTAACAGGAGCCGCTCACATCGGATTTTCGGACTCTATGAGTCAATTTTTTCTATTTTGCAACTGTAATTACATGATATTATAAGCGAACTACTTAAACAAGTAATAATTTTCACAATCTACTATACCTTGCATGTATCTTCCGTCCCTGAGTCACATCCATGTATGTGTACCCCATCGTGGTCAGTAACGTCCTCCCAAGTAGCTATTACTGCATATGTTGCGTTGAATGAAGACGCCCCAACAACTCCAGCGTTGATTCTCTTGCTCAGTGTATCTAGACTGGGGTTCTGAGACTCATACTTCAACGTTCGGTAATGAACATTACCCAGGGCTTGGGTCCCCCATACTGCGTCGAAATACAGTGCGCTGATAAATGGAGCAGATTCAATCTTATTTGGCCACTTGGTCAGAGGGTCATAGGCGGGCATCCCTCCGGCGAAGTATAACGTGCCATGACTGGATAGCTGTAATGATCAAGTGCAATGTACCATGACTGAATAGCTGTAATGACCAGGTGTAATTTGCCATGACTGAATAGCTGTAATGACCAAGTATAATGTGTCATGAATGGATAGCTTTTATGACCATTTATAATGTACCATGACTGGATAGCTGTAATGACCAAGCATAACGTGCCATGACTGGATAGCTGTAATGACCAAGTGTAATTTGCCATGACTGAATAGCTGTAATGACCAAGTATAATGTGTCATGACTGGATAGCTGTAATGACCAATTATAATGTGCCATGACTGCATAGCTTGATTGACCAAGTATAATGTGCCATGACTGGATAGCTGTAATGACCAATTATAATGTGTCATGACTGCATAGCTTGAATGACCAAGTATAATGTGCCATGACTGGATAGCTGTAATGACCAATTATAATGTGCCATGACTGCATAGCTTGAATGACCAAGTATAATGTGCCATGACTGGATAGGTGTAATGACCAAGTATAATGTGACATGACTGCATAGCTGTAATGACCAAGTATAATAGGCCATGACTGGATAGCTGTAATGACCAAGTATAATGTGCCATGACTGGATAGCTGTAATGACCAAGTGTAATGTGCCATGACCAAGTATAATGTGTCATGAATGGATAGCTTTTATGACCATTCATAATGTATCATGACTGGATAGCTGTAATTACCAAGTATAATGTGCCACGGCTGGATAGCTTTAATGACCATTTATAATGTGCCTTGACTGGATAGCTGTAATTACCAAGTATAATGTGCCACGGCTGGATAGCTGTGATGATCAAGAATAATTTGGCATGACTGGATAGCTGTAATGACGAGGTGCAATGTGCAAAGACTGGATAGCCATGACTGGATAGCTGTAATGACCAAATATAATATGCCATGACTGGATAGCCATAATGACCAAAAGTAATGTACCATGACTGGATAGCTGTAACGACCAAGTATAATGTGTCGTGACTGGATAGCTGTAATGACCAAGTATAATGTGTCATGACTGGATAGCTGTAATGACGAGGTGCAATGTACAAAGACTGGATAGCTGTAATGACCAATTATAATGTGCCATGCCTGGATAGCTGTAATGACCAAATATAATGTGCCATGACTGGATAGCCATAATGACCAAAAGTAATGTACCATGACTGGAGAGCTGTAATGACCAAGTGTAATGTGCCCTGACTGGATAACTGTAATGACCAAGTATAACGTGCCATAACTGGATAGCTGTAATGACCAAGTGTAATGTGCCATGACTGAATAGCTGTAATGACCAAGTATAATGTGTCATGACTGGATAGCTGTAATGACCAAATATAATGTGGCATGACTGGATAGCTGTAATGACCAAGTGTAATGTGTCATGACTGGATAGCTGTAATGACCAAGTATAATGTGCCATGACTGAATAGCTGTAATGATCAAGTGTAATGTGCCATGACTGGATAGCTGTAATGACCAAGTATAATGTGCCATGACTGAATAGCTGTAATGATCAAGTGTAATGTGCCATGACTGGATAGCTGTAATGGCCAAGTCTAATGTGTCATGACTGGATAGCTGTAATGACCAAGTATAATGTGCCATGATTGGATTGCTGTAATGACCAAGTGTAATGTGCCATGCCTGAATAGCTGTAATGACCAAGTATAATGTGTCATGACTGGATAGCTGTAATGACCAAGTATAATGTGGCATGACTGCATAGCTGTGATGACCAAGTGTAATGTGTCATGACTGGATAGCTGTAATGACCAAGTATAATGTGCCATGACTGAATAGCTGTAATGATCAAGTGTAATGTGTCATGACTGGATAGCTGTAATGACCAAGTGTAATGTGCCATGACTGGATAGCTGTAATGACCAAATGTAATGTGCCATGACTGAATAGCTGTAATGACCAAGTATAATGTGTCATGACTGGATAGCTGTAATGACCAAGTATAATGTGTCATGACTGGATAGCTTTCATGACCATTTATAATGTACCATGACTGGATAGCTGTAATTACCAAGTAAAATGTGCCACGAGTGGATAGTTTTAATGACCATTTATAATGTGCCACGCCTGGATAGCTGTGATGACCAAGAATAATTTGCCATGACTGGATTGCTGTAATGACGAAGTACAATGTGCCATGGCTGGATAGCTGTAATGATCAAGTATAATTTGCCATGATTGGATAGCTGTAATGACCAACTATAATGTGCCATGACTGGATAGCTGTAATGACCAATTATAATGTGCCATGATTGGATAGCTGTAATGACCAATTATAATGTGCCATGACTGGATAGCTGTAATGACCAATTATAATGTGCCATGATTGGATAGCTGTAATGACCAATTATAATGTGCCATGACTGGATAGATGTAATGACCAATTATAATGTGCCATGACTGGATAGCTGTGATGACAAAGTATAATTTGCCATGACTGGATAGCTGTGATGCCCAAGTGTAATTTGCCATGACTGAATAGCTGTAATGACCAAGTATAATGTGTCATGACTGGATAGCTGTAATGACCATTTACAATGTGCCATGACTACATAGCTTGAATGACCAAGTATAATGTGGCATGACTGGATAGCTGTAATGACCAATTATAATGTGCCATGACTGCATAGCTTGAATGACCAAGTATAATGTGCCATGACTGGATAGCTGTAATGACCAATTATAATGTGCCATGACTGCATAGCTTGAATGACCAAGTATAATGTGCCATGACTGGTTAGGTGTAATGACCAAGTATAATGTGTCATGACTGCATAGCTGTAATGACCAAGTATAATAGGCCATGACTGGATAGCTGTAATGACCAAGTATAATGCGCCATGACTGGATAGCTGTAATGACCAAGTGTAATGTGCCATGACCAAGTATAATGTGTCATGAATGGATAGCTTTTATGACCATTCACAATGTATCATGACTGGATAGCTGTAATTACCAAGTATAATGTGCCACGGCTGGATATCTTTAATGACCATTGATAATGTGCCTTGACTGGATCGCTGTAATTACCAAGTATAATGTGCCACGGCTGGATAGCCGTGATGATCAAGTATAATTTGCCATGACTGGATAGCTGTAATGACGAGGTGCAATGTGCAAAGACTGGATAGCTGTAATGACCAATTATAATGTGCCATGACTGGATAGCTGTAATGACCAAATATAATGTGCCATGACTGGATAGCCATAATGACCAAAAGTAATGTACCATGACTGGATAGCTGTAATGACCAAGTATAATGTTTCGTGACTGGATAGCTGTAATGACCAAGTATAATGTGTCATGACTGGATAGCTGTAATGACGAGGTGCAATGTACAAAGACTGGATAGCTGTAATGACCAATTATAATGTGCCATGGCTGGATAGCTGTAATGACCAAATATAATGTGCCATGACTGGATAGCCATAATGACCAAAAGTAATGTACCATGACTGGATAGCTGTAATGACCAAGTGTAATGTGCCCTGACTGGATAACTGTAATGACCAAGTATAACGTGCCATAACTGGATAGCTGTAATGACCAAGTGTAATGTGCCATGACTGAATAGCTGTAATGACCAAGTATAATGTGTCATGACTGGATAGCTGTAATGACCAAATATAATGTGGCATGACTGGATAGCTGTAATGACCAAGTGTAATGTGTCATGACTGGATAGCTGTAATGACCAAGTATAATGTGCCATGACTGAATAGCTGTAATGATCAAGTGTAATGTGCCATGACTGGATAGCTGTAATGATCAAGTATAATGTGCCATGAGTGAATAGCTGTAATGATCAAGTGTAATGTGCCGTGACTGGACAGCTGTAATGGCCAAGTCTAATGTGTCATGACTGGATAGCTGTAATGGCCAAGTATAATGTGCCATGATTGGATTGCTGTAATGACCAAGTGTAATGTGCCATGACTGGATAGCTGTAATGACCAAGTATAATGTGTCATGAATGGATAATTTGTATGACCATTTATAATGTACCATGACTGGATAGCTGTAATGATCAAGCATAACGTGGCATGACTGGATAGCTGTAATGACCAAGTGTAATTTGCCATGACTGAATAGCTGTAATGACCAAGTATAATGTGTCATGACTGGATAGCTGTAATGACCAATTATAATGTGCCATGACTGCATAGCTTGAATGACCAAGTATAATGTGCCATGACTGGATAGCTGTAATGACCAATTATAATGTGCCATGACTGCATAGCTTGAATGACCAAGTATAATGTGCCATGACTGGATAGGTGTAATGACCAAGTATAATGTGACATGACTGCATAGCTGTAATGACCAAGTATAATAGGCCATGACTGGATAGCTGTAATGACCAAGTATAATGTGCCATGACTGGATAGCTGTAATGACCAAGTGTAATGTGCCATGACCAAGTATAATGTGTCATGAATGGATAGCTTTTATGACCATTCATAATGTATCATGACTGGATAGCTGTATTTACCAAGTATAATGTGCCACGGCTGGATAGCTTTAATGACCATTTATAATGTGCCTTGACTGGATAGCTGTAATTACCAAGTATAATGTGCCACGGCTGGATAGCTGTGATGATCAAGTATAATTTGCCATGACTGGATAGCTGTAATGACGAGGTGCAATGTGGAAAGACTGGATAGCTGTAATGACCAATTATAATGTGCCATGACTGGATAGCTGTAATGACCAAATATAATGTGCCATGACTGGATAGCCATAATGACCAAAAGTAATGTACCATGACTGGATAGCTGTAATGACCAAGTATAATGTGTCGTGACTGGATAGCTGTAATGACCTAGTATAATGTGTCATGACTGGATAGCTGTAATGACGAGGTGCAATGTACAAAGACTGGATAGCTGTAATGACCAATTATAATGTGCCATGCCTGGATAGCTGTAATGACCAAATATAATGCGCCATGACTGGATAGCCATAATGACCAAAAGTAATGTACCATGACTGGATAGCTGTAATGACCAAGTGTAATGTGCCCTGACTGGATAACTGTAATGACCAAGTATAACGTGCCATAACTGGATAGCTGTAATGACCAAGTGTAATGTGCCATGAATGAATAGCTGTAATGACCAAGTATAATGTGTCATGACTGGATAGCTGTAATGATCAAGTATAATGTGGCATGACTGGATAGCTGTAATGACCAAGTGTAATGTGTCATGACTGGATTACAAGCGTCTAGTCCGTCATTCATAATCCAGCCGTCGTCCGTTAGAGAATATCCGCGTCCATAATCCAAACTGGACTGGATAGCCATGACTGGTAGCTGTAATGACCAAATATAATATGCCATCACTGGATAGCCATAATGACCAAAAGTAATGTACCATGACTGGATAGCTGTAATGACCAATTATAATGTGCCATGATTGGATAGCTGTAATGACCAATTATAATGTGCCATGACTGGATAGCTGTAATGACCAAGTATAATGTGCCATGACAGAATAGCTGTAATGATCAAGTGTAATGTGCCATGACTGGATAGCTGTAATGACCAAGTATAATGTGCCATGACTGAATAGCTGTAATGATCAAGTGTGATGTGCCATGACTGGATAGCTGTAATGGCCAAGTCTAATGTGTCATGACTGGATAGCTGTAATGACCAAGTATAATGTGCCATGACTGAATAGCTGTAATGATCAAGTGTAATGTGTCATGACTGGATAGCTGTAATGACCAAGTATAATGTGTCATGACTGGATAGCTGCAATGACCAAGTATAATGTGGCATGACTGGATAGCTGTAATGACCAAGTGTAATGTGTCATGACTGGATAGCTGTAATGACCAAGTATAATGTGCCAGGACTGAATAGCTGTAATGATCAAGTGTAATGTGTCATGACTGGATAGCTGTAATGACCAAGTGTAATGTGCCATGACTGGATAGCTGTAATGACCAAATGTAATGTGCCATGGCTGAATAGCTGTAATGACCAAGTATAATGTGTCATGACTGGATAGCTTTCATGACCAAGTATAATGTGTCATGGCTGGATAGCTTTCATGACCATTCATAATGTACCATGACTGGATAGCTGTAATTACCAAGTAAAATGGGCCACGACTGGATAGTTTTAATGACCATTTATAATGTGCCACGGCTGAATAGCTGTGATGACCAAGTACAATTGGCCATGACTGGATTGCTGTAATGACGAAGTACAATGTGCCATGGCTGGATAGCTGTAATGATCAAGTATAATTTGCCATGATTGGATAGCTGTAATGACCAATTATAATGTGCCATGACTGGATAGCTGTAATGACCAATTATAATGTGCCATGATTGGATAGCTGTAATGACCAATTATAATGTGCCATGACTGGATAGCTGTAATGACCAATTATAATGTGCCATGATTGGATAGATGTAATGACCAATTATAATGTGCCATGACTGGATAGCTGTGATGACCAAGTATAATTTGCCATGACTGGATTGCTGTAATGACCAAGCATAACGTGCCATGACTGGATAGCTGTAATGACCAAGTGTAATTTGCCATGACTGAATAGCTGTAATGACCAAGTATAATGTGTCATGACTGGATAGCTGCAATGACCAATTATAATGTGCCATTACTGCATAGCTTGAATGACAAGTATAATGTGCCATGACTGGATAGCTTGAATGACCAATTATAATGTGCCATGACTGCATAGCTTGAATGACCAAGTATAATGTGCCATGACTGGATAGCTGTAATGACCAATTATAATGTGCCATGACTGCATAGCTTGAATGACCAAGTATAATGTGCCATGACTGGATAGGTGTAATGACCAAGTATAATGTGACATGACTGCATAGCTGTAATGACCAAGTATAATAGGCCATGACTGGATAGCTGTAATGACCAAGTATAATGTGCCATGACTGGATAGCTGTAATGACCAAGTGTAATGTGCCATGACCAAGTATAATGTGTCATGAATGGATAGCTTTTATGACCATTCATAATGTATCATGACTGGATAGCTGTAATTACCAAGTATAATGTGCCACGGCTGGATAGCTTTAATGACCATTTATAATGTGCCTTGACTGGATAGCTGTAATTACCAAGTATAATGTGCCACGGCTGGATAGCTGTGATGATCAAGAATAATTTGGCATGACTGGATAGCTGTAATGACGAGGTGCAATGTGCAAAGACTGGATAGCCATGACTGGATAGCTGTAATGACCAAATATAATATGCCATGACTGGATAGCCATAATGACCAAAAGTAATGTACCATGACTGGATAGCTGTAACGACCAAGTATAATGTGTCGTGACTGGATAGCTGTAATGACCAAGTATAATGTGTCATGACTGGATAGCTGTAATGACGAGGTGCAATGTACAAAGACTGGATAGCTGTAATGACCAAATATAATGTGCCATGACTGGATAGCCATAATGACCAAAAGTAATGTACCATGACTGGATAGCTGTAATGACCAAGTGTAATGTGCCCTGACTGGATAACTGTAATGACCAAATATAACGTGCCATAACTGGATAGCTGTAATGACCAAGTGTAATGTGCCATGACTGAATAGCTGTAATGACCAAGTATAATGTGTCATGACTGGATAGCTGTAATGACCAAGTATAATGTGGCATGACTGGATAGCTGTAATGACCAAGTGTAATGTGTCATGACTGGATAGTTGTTATGACCAAGTATAATGTGCCATGACTGAATAGCTGTAATGATCAAGTGTAATGGGCCATGATTAGATAGCTGTAATGACCAAGTATAATGTGCCATGACTGAATAGCTGTAATCATCAAGTGTAATGTGCCATGACTGGATAGCTGTAATGGCCAAGTTTAATGTGTCATGACTGGATAGCTGTAATGACAAAGTATAATGTGCCGTGATTGGATTTCTGTAATGACCAAGTGTAATGTGCCATGACTGGATAGCTGTAATGACCAATTATAATGTGCCATGATTGGATAGCTGTAATGACCAATTATAATGTGCCATGACTGGATAGGTGTAATGACCAATTATAATGTGCCATGATTGGATAGCTGTAATGAAGCTGTAATGACCAATTATAATGTGCCATGACTGGATAGCAATAATGACCAAGTATAATGTGTCATGACTGGATAGCCATAATGACAAAGTATAATGTGCCATGACTGGACAGCTGTAATGACCAAGTATAATGTGCCATGACTGGATAGCCATAATGACCAGGTATAATGTGCCATGACTGGATAGCTCTAATGACCAAGTATAATGTGCCATGACTGGATAGCTGTAATGACCAGGTATAATGTGCCATGACTGGATAGCTGTAATGACCAAGTATAATGTGCCATGACTGGATAGCTGTAATGACCAAGTATAATGTGCCATGACTGGTTAGCCATAATGATCATGTATAATGTGCCATGACTGGATAGCTGTGATGACCAAGTATAATGTGCCATGACTGGATAGCTGTAATGACCAAGTATAATGTGCCATGACTGGATAGCTGTAATGACCAACTATAATGTGCCATGACTGGATAGCTCTATTGATCATGTATAATGTGCCATTACTGGATAGCTGTAATGACCAAGTATAATGTGCCATGACTGGATAGCTGTAATGACCAAGTATAATGTGCCATGACTGGGTAGCCATAATGATCATGTATAATGTGCCATGACTGGATAGCCATAATGACCAAGTATAATGTGCCATGGCTGGATAGCTGTAATGACCAAGTATAATGTGCCATGACTGGATAGCCATAATGACCAAGTATAATGTGCCACTACTGGATAGCTGTGATGACCAAGTATAATGTGCCATGACTGGATAGCCATAATGATCATGTATAATGTGCTATGACTGGATAGCCATAATGATCATGTATAATGTGCCATGACTGGATAGCTGTAATGACCAAGTATAATGTGCCATGACTGGATAGGCATAATGATCATGTATAATGTGCCATGACTGGATAGCTGTGATGACCAAGTATAATGTGCCATGACTGGATAGCTGTAATGACCAAGTATAATGTGCCATGACTGGATAGCTGTAATGACCAACTATAATGTGCCATGACTGGATAGCTCTATTGATCATGTATAATGTGCCATTACTGGATAGCTGTAATGACCAAGTATAATGTGCCATGACTGGATAGCTGTAATGACCAAGTATAATGTGCCATGGCTGGATAGCTGTGATGACCAAGTATAATGTGCCATGACTGGATAGCCATAATGATCATGTATAATGTGGCATGACTGGATAGCCATAATGACCAAGTATAATGTGCCATGGCTGGATAGCTGTAATGACCAAGTATAATGTGCCATGACTGGATAGCTATAATGATCATGTATAATGTGCCATGGCTGGATAGCCATAATGACCAAGTATAATGTGCCATGACTGGATAGCCATAATGACCAAGTATAATGTGCCATGACTGGATAGCTGTAATGATGAAGTATAATGTGCTATGACTGGATAGCCATAATGACCAAGTATAATGTGCCATGACTGGATAGCTGTGATGACCAAATATAATGTGCTATGACTGGATAGCTGTAATGATCAAGTATAATGTGCCATGACTGGATAGCTGTAATGACCAAGTATAATGTGCTATGACTGGATAGCCATAATGACCAAGTATAATGTGCCATGACTGGATAGCTGTAATGATCAAGTATAATGTGCCATGACTGGATAGCTGTGATGACCAAGTATAATGTGCTATGACTGGATAGCCATAATGACCAAGTATAATGTGCCATGACTGGATAGCTGTGATGACCAAGTATAATGTGCTATGACTGGATAGCTGTGATGACCAAGTATAATGTGCCATGACTGGATAGCTGTGATGACCAAGTATAATGTGCCATGACTGGATAGCTGTGATGACCAAGTATAATGTGCCATGACTGGATAGCTATAATGACCAAATATAATGTGCCATGACTGGATAGCTGTAGTGACCAAGTATGATGTGCCATGACTGGATAGCTGTAATGATCAAGTATAATGTGCCATGACTGGATAGCCATAATGACCAGTTATAATGTGCCATGACTGGATAGCTGTAATGACCAAATATAATGTACCATGACTGGATAGCTGTAACGGCCAAGTATAATGTGCGATGACTGGATAGCCATAATGACCAAGTATAACGTGCCATGACTGGATAGCTGTATTGACCAAATATAATGTGCCATGACTGGATAACTGTAATGACCAAGTATAATGTGCCATGTCTGGATAGCTCTAATGACCATGTATAATAGTGTCATGACTGGAGAGCTGTAATGGCCAATTATAATGTGTCATGACTGGATAGTCATAAGGACCAAATATAATGTACCATGACTGGATAGCCATAATGACCAAATATAATGTACCATTACTGGATAGCTGTAATGACCAAGTATAATGTGTCATGACTGGATAGCTGTAATGACCAAGTATAATGTGTCATGACTGGATAGCTGTAATGACCAAGTATAATGTGTCATGACTGGATAGCTGTAATGACCAAGTATAATGTGTCATGACTGGATAGCTGTAATGACCAAGTATAATGTGTCATGACTGGATAGCTGTAATGACCAATTACAATGTGTCATGTCTGGATAGCCATAAGGACCAAATACAATGTACCATGACTGGATAGCCATAATGACCAAATATAATGTACCATGACTGGATAGCTTTCATGACCAAGTATAATGTGTCATGACTGGATAGCTGTAATAACCAAGTATAATGTGTCATGACTGGATAGCTGTAATGACCAATCATAATGTGTCATGACTGGATAGCCATAAGGACCAAATACAATGTACCATGACTGGATAGCCATAATGACCAAATATAATGTACCATGACTGGATAGCTGTAATGACCAAGTATAATTTGTCATGACTGGATAGCTGTAATGCCCAAGTGTAATGTGTCATGACTGGATAGCTGTAATGATCAATTATAATGTGTCATGACTGGATGGCCATAATGACCGAATATAATGTGTCATGACTGGATAGCTATAATGACCAAATATAAAGTACCATGACTGGATAGCTGTAACGACCAAATATAATGTGCCATGAGTAAAGAGCTATAATGACCAAGTATAATGTGCCGTTACTGGATAGCTGTAATGACCAATTCAGTATATTCACGAATTTCTACTTCGCTGTCACCTGTAATATTTTCCTCGTCAAACAATGTTTCCAGCCCGATGACTCGTAATATTTTGGATTCGATTAACAATCGCCAATCCAGTCGGTCAGGTTAATGATATCGTCGTTATGTTCCATTTTCATAAAAATCTTTTGTTGACGTCTCGGAAATATATCCGTTTGCGTACACTTCGCCATCCATCAGATGACTTGCCGATCGTGTGTCCCGATTATTGCGAAGCGATATCCGATACTTTACTGATCCGTTCGGTCTTCATCCGGCGGAGAACAGGCTCGAGAAATATGAAAAATTACAGGCTTTTCATACCACTTCTGAAACATATATTGTCTGGGATGACAAAAGATACAGATATGAATAACTTCCGTATCACCCAAGAGGTGTTGTAGGTCTGTAATTTGGACCAAGTAGGACTTCACATGACTCGAAAATGCCGGATAACGTCGGTAGAGTTTAGCTGATTGGCTGACGACCTCACGTGATGTTGATTTCTGGGGATTCCCCTTACAGTTGCCGAAAGTAGACTGAAAATGAATATGCACGCTCCCAGGGTCTGTCTTACCGCGTATAGATGACCCAGATGGTTACAGGTTGGGAAGCCTATCATGAAGTACGATATTATAGTGAATCTCGGATCTCACGTTCGTATCGTTAAACTTTGGTCATGTACATTAGAGACTGTTTACACTTACTACAAGAGATTTGTGGATTCTACCGTAAAATATGATTCCATTGGTAGGTATATTCAAGGCAACCGCTCCATTTGGGTTCCGCCGTAAAGCGTCAGCGAACGACTTGTCACCAGCACCAAGTCCATGAGGGAACAATGCTCCGTCATCTGGAGAAAAGAAAAAAACGAGTCACGAGTTCATCGGAGAAAATACTTTCAGATGTCGTTACTAAACTCTAGGATTAAAAGTTCATGTTGATAGATTACAAGTTAGAGAATTAATACACAATTGTGTTGTTCCAATATATTACATGTATATGAGACAACACGGCATTTGTTATGGAAGATAGAAGTTCACTATCCATTCCAGGGAGGCATTGTTTTACTATGTAAACTGAGTTGTTTCATTAAAAGATGAATTGCTGTACCAAGTTTATTGGCTGAAAATTAGAAAATCTGTAACTGTTTGTTTCCTGGTATTCTATATATGATAAATACTATGTTAGCAGATTATGTTACAAAGTCTCAGTAATTTACCGCGATCGAATATGTTCATGATCATATAGATTTGCGTATACATCGAACTTTACTCAGCTTGTATTTTACAGTCCGATATTTGATCACGTGACTCTAGGTTTGTTGGTAGAAGCGTCACATGCCTGGGGTACCGTACAGGACTTTCACTGAGAGACATGGATATTTTACAGGTATTTTCCAAATGTAAGTATTGTCTCTGTTGAATTGACACTCTCAAATTGACATTCTTTATTCAGATTTCTCCAAAGCGTTTGACTCGGTACCGCATGACCTGCATAAATCAAATGTTCGGCTTCCACAGCTCACGTTTAAATTGGTGTTCTGGTTATTCACAGGACCGTAAACAGATATAGGGAAAAGCCAGCAGTTCGATCAAATAAATAATCTATATCCTCGCAGAATACACAGCCAGAAAAAGTGATGGTCCATCACCTTTTCGTGGTGATGATGACCAATGTCGTCACCCTTTTAGGGTAATAACTTAAAGATTTGCACTCATTGCTGATCACCCTTTTAGGGTGATGGCTGTCACGTATTGATTGTATTGAACTTGATTTAGATGAGCTGGAAGAGTGCATGGAGTCGTGTCTGGGACATGAATTTTAATGCTGCTAAATGTAAGTGAGGTCGTGTGACAAGAAAACGCAAAATGATCACTTTATTTTATCCAATGAATGGTAATCAGCTGAAACATGTGTGGTAAATGAATGACCCTGGTATTGTTGTAAGCTCCACTCTCTGTTGATCTGAATATACAAATGTTATTGTATCTAAAGCCAACCGATTGTTAGGGTTGGTTAATCGAACATGTGGTACAGGTTCATCTGTGGAAACAAAACGTCTGTTGTATGTAAGCCGTGTACGCAATACGCTAGAGTACGCCTCCGTAGCATGAAGCGTACAGAACAAAAGTTCAAATTGAAGGAGTTCAGAGACCTGTGGCTGTTGTCATACAAAGAAAGTCTCGAGATCTTAAATTTATTACTCCTCGCTTATAAGTCGGGAAATGAATGATTTTGTATTTCTGGCCAAATGTTAATTGTTTTAGCGAATACGATCTTAACGTAAACAACTTATATCATTTAGAACTGATGGTGACTCATTGAGGAAAATGCCACCATTTAAGACAAACATTTAGACATTTCTATTTTAATCGAATTTACTATATTTGGAAGTGCATATTATTTAATCCCCATTCATATATTCATATTTCAAGACCTTCATACGCCGTTTCTATCATGACTTATTTAAAGGTAATTTTATATCGTATAACCCTTACACTTGGGTTATTAAATGTCTAAACAGTCATAACGATATACCGAATGTGTACTGGACTCCCAAAATGCATAAATCACCATACAAAGCTTCCTTCTTCTTTTCCAAACGATATATAGACGATCGTATCGTTGAAGATAATCGCTATATAAATGATGCAGTGAAGGATATATATCCACCTTCACTGGAATTGAAGGAAACTACAGATAGCCCTAGCGGCACATCATATTCAGACTTACATCTCTATAAAAATGAAACGTGCCTTCTCTCATCGACTTTACGTCAAAAGAGATGATTACAATTTCGACATCGTAAACTATCTCTTTCTGGACAGTAGTATTCCTACGGACTTGATATTTTTGGAACATCATGAAGTCTTGCTGGCATCATTGAAATACAAGCGCCTAGTCCGTCATTCAATATTCAGCCGTCGCCCATTGAAGAATTTCCGCGTCCATGATCCAACGACCTAATTCATATAATAACATTGGCACCAAATTAAAAGGATGAATCATAGTATGCAAAAGACTAGGCTAATTTTCTGCAATACAGAAGCGGTCAACAGCTTTCGATGATGCCAGCAAGACATCATGATGTTACAAAAATATCAAATCCGTATCGCCGATCAGTATTCTTAATCCATATGATATACGTTGTACAGTCGTTATCTAGAGTATGATGTATCCCAGTCACGCTTTGATTGTGACTGTTCATATGAACACCATGAGGATCTTGAAATACATAGGTTTATATGACCCCTAGCCCCGGGTTAAGCGGAATTAGACACAAGTTACGAAACGTACCGCCATAGATCTTGCGCGCTATAGGAAAGGATCCTTCGGCACCTAACATTCAGACCCGAGAATGCGGTGGATTCTTGGACGTAGCCTTAGTATCTCAGTCGCGCTTTTATTGCAACTGTTCATGTGGAGACTATGAAGTATTCACACGGCTTCTAGCACCGGCTTAAGCGAAATTAGATACGCTAGCTCGGGAGCTGTGATGACAGATCAGCTCAAACAACTCATCTGATGTTAATGGATGAGCATCATGGACGTCTGACGGGAGTAAACGCCTCAACATGAGGTAACATGGTAAATGCAAGATACGCATAAACTCGATTATATTAGGATGAATATTTCAAAGCAGTGTACATGCTGAAATGTTCCGCTTAATTTCGGTGTAATGGAGGAGGGCAGTAATCAGTAATGCTATCATGAATCTACCATTTTCATACTCCATGTAAGAATCACGAGACAATGCATACAATAAGCAAGTCTGGGGACAAAAATGAGTCTAGACTTGAGCCTTTTCAGCGGCACGAAGACCCAGACAATAGCTCCCTACATGAAGTATCTACCCATGGATTATAGTGATTGCAGTGTGTGTAGTTATTGCTACAACCTGCAACTCCACCTGCTCAAGCCTCAAGGACTGATCAGGTCTGAATTCTGCATCCGACAAGGTAATATACCGTTTCTCGTGCAATAGCATGCACATGCATCTCTGTTCACGCCCCAAAATGGGTCCTAATATTTTCAAACATGCTGACGGCTCACCATTAACCGGGTTCATATTGTTGGCAGATAAATTACCCGCTAGCCAGTATGGAATTCACAGTTTCCGCATAGGGACTGCGTCCCAGGCCTCAGTACCGGGTGAGTCTGAGGTACATACGTATGGACGGATGGACAATCGGAATCCAGTATACCCACTATATATGTACGGGGGTATACATAGGTAAATTGGTAAAGTTGCGATCTTATTGCCCTGGCCTGAAAATACATGTTGGATGGGGCTTTTGCCCATTGGGGCTTTTCTCCATAGTTTCCATCAATTTCATAGAATAACTATCATTTATCGGGGGCGAGGACACATTTTGTTGTTGATGTAATACAATTTATTGTTGTTGCACATGTAATACACATTACTTTCGTTATCAAGTATAGATTCATTTCATGCACACCTAATACATCTTGAAGTTTCATACATTTATTCGAAAGATATCGCAAGTAAACACTGGCTTTATTCAGTGTATCATTCAAATATCTGTATACTATAAACGTAGATCTATAAGGTTCACTGCTGATAGTGGCCCAAACGGATATCAAACTACTATTCATAAGTGTTCCAAAGACGGGGAAATTTCACAAATTACAACTGAAGCATAATTAAAGCCAACTGAGTTATTGGTAAATGGTAATTGACAAGCAGAAACAGTTGTGGAGATTGAAATAGTAGATTTTAACTTGCACTACATGTACATTTCCAGTACATTATACAACTCAATTCTCTATGTGGTTATCTCCCCTGTCCACTACATGTACCTGCAGAAAAATTGTTTTGGTGCATGTAATAGGTAGATTTATGAGATCAGGTAGAACGCTTGCAACATGCCATGAATAGTTTGGAAATAGAATGGAAAGAAACCATTTCTGAATACAGGGAAATTATTATGTAAATGATTCGACCGCCACTAGATTTTTAGAAACTTACCACAAGCAGGCCCATAATACATAATGTTGGAATTAGACCATGATACATATGGACGGAAAAGTGGACGGACAGACAGAGTGACAACAATACCAACTGGGCTGAGGGGTAAAAAGGATCGTTAAAACAGACCTTCGAACTGACCATAAATAGATATCATAACCAGATATAATAGATTCGCCTATGTATAGTATGGTTCATGGTAATTTCCAAAGGGAGGATAATGGGTTTAATAAATTCCTCTGTGTGGTGCATGAGTATGTTGGTAATTTCAAGTGCGGATAGTGAAAATTATGGGCAATTTTGAAAAGTTAAAACGATACTTAGGACCAAAATCAATCGGACACATCATAAATGATCCGCTTTGATCCAACAAAATGTTTTAAACTGTTTTTCCTTCTTGAAAGATTGGCCTAACAACAGAGAGAAATATATGAGCCATATTTTGGATGATTTTGGGTGAACATTTCAAAACTATATTTTGTACAATGTAATCACAAGTATAATATCAATGGTAATGTATTTGCTAAGCCTAGAGAAAGGTGCATGGTAGACATATATTTTCTGAAACTTTTTAGTCGGGGAATTATGATAACTGATTTTATAAAGAACGGTATGTGAAAATATAATCTTCACATTTCCTGGATACTAACTCCTGAAGTTCTTATTAATGGTATTTTCATATTCTTACAACAAAAATTGCCAACCAAATAAGTGTGCTCTGTTCGTTTTAATTCATGATTGATGCACGAGTGATATGATTTTATGATATATGAGTGTTCAATCATTTAAACAAATCTGATCTAACTCTGTGAAACGGAGTCGAAAGAAACAAAGTTACTGTTCATCTCAACTCAGTATCTTGCAGGGCACAATTCAACGTTCGAGAAATGGCTGCAAAGAGCGTTAATTATAAAGGATTAGCGAGAAAGCACACTAAAGCCCAACGACAGCACCATTACCGTCTGGTGTGGACTAGACCAGAACAATATTCGAGATGCGCGGTCAATGATTTGATTCCGTGATCGTGATGGTATGCATAGATTGGTTCTTCATAAAGATGATGTGAGAGTGTGTGCTCATCGCCTTGTACGATGATGCTGTAGTGATGACTGTGTATAGGCAAGAAAGTTTCCAACGGAGTTGGCGGAGCGCATGTGAGGAATGATAAACGATTACATGCATAGTCTGAACCTACCTATAAACAAAATGCCGAACGAATTTATTTGGGAAGAGACGCCTCCTCCCCACTGAATATTTCTTCACTCCTTGATTCTAAAAGCCCCCAAAATATATCCTGGGGTCCGCTCTGCTAGAAAGTGCAAAAATCCAAAAAATTCAATCCTTGAACAATTCTAAATATGACTTTTTGGTCGATTTTTCGGTCAGATTTTCCATTTTGTTTATTTGTGCCAGGTTCTCCGAAGTAAAGATGTGAAATGAAATAGCTCATGCACTCTTTTATCCACAAAAAAAAAATCTCGACGAAAACGGTAAAACACCACGTTTCTGGTACCCTACATCATCGCCACTTTAAATTTGCCAATGATTCATACCAAAACAAGCGCTGGATGAGCGCAAAGACCTCCGTCGAGGCAACAGGGTCCGTAGCGTAATACATCACTGAATAACATACGGCCGGATGCCAAGCTCAATTTTGCATTTGTTGGACGTTAGCTTCATCAATGGTAATTAATCTGGGATTGAGGGTTCCTCACTAGCATGTCCAGACAGGGATGTGAAAGTCACATTCCCAGCAAATAATTTTTGTTTGATTTGACGTGCTTGAAATATTGGGGTATGGAATAGAGTATATTGATGGAAAACCTGAAAAAGTGCTTGAGACATTAGGCCCCATCCCACCCCCACCTCCCCCTGAGAGGATCCCCTCACCCAAACCGACACGTTAGCGGCAGAAATGAGACACCGTGTGCCTAGTTGTTGTACCAACTTGCTTGTGATTTTGTGCTATAGGCCCAACACATCAACACTTCATATTTTGTATGTGTACAGTATAGCATCATCACTGATGAGAGAATGCTCTTCAAAACACACCTGATTTTACCGACACTTCGTTCTGATCTGTCTCAACATCATATGATGAGGATTCAATGCGCTCGGTATAATTTTGTATACTGGTGTTACAGGTCACCTTCGCCTTCACCTTACTGTATCAATGACCATGGACTTGTACATGTATCACATTCACATTGAATGGTGATGACTGATGAGAATATTGCCCCTATGGAACAAATGACTGAATTCCACGCAGCAAATAAAAAGTTCATGTTAATCATAAACAACATACAATTAGTAATACTATCAAATAATTATGTTTATACCTTGTCGCCATCAATATATTACAGATAATATCATGACTGAATCATGGTAACATATATTCATGGGTATTTTTGTCTACAATAAACTGAAGGAGACCCATGCTGTTTATTATATTATGTTTTAAAACTTCACTTGCTAATCTCGATTATGTTGCTTATTGTGAAAATAAATGAAGTTATGAAATCTAGTATGATTATTCATTGATCTCAAATTAGAAATATCTTCAGCAGCTAAAGTTAAGTCAATCATAACAATATATAACGCCATGGTATTGTTGTAATATTACCCAGGTATTGATCTTTGAATAAGAATGTAATGAGATACATATACCTGTTCTTTGTGTTATTATGTATGCAGTTCATTCTGTATGTATTTTATACATGTACATGTAGCAGAATTGGAATTAAAATTTGAAATGAAGTCTGTTTCTAGAAGCTAAATCATTTTAGACACACATTCAAGTCCTTACCTGGTCAAGGGAGATAATTTTCACTTTTGATGATGTTTGTGAAGCATGCAGCAGGACTTCAACTTCCAAGGATATTATCCACACAATCCCATTCTACATGATATTTTTGCCATAGCACCGATAAACTAGGTCCCTTCATTTATGTGTTCTAGATCCAGGAGCTATTGGGAGCTGCAGGCTTTGTAAAAGTTAGATCCAATTATTCTCAGTGAAGCAATGAAATCCGGCATGGTTGTTTTAAGTTAGAATTTGGCATCCTTGGAAATGTCTGACCGATTCACACATGTATCACTCGGCAGGTGGTCATTACATGTGTAATGTTTATTTCCTTAGGAATCAACTGATATCCAATGGGGTGGAGGGCGAGCAAATCACTGGCTCTGAACTAGGTCATCAGTTAGTGTGTCCTCGAATAGGAACGATCGATACCCATATGAGCGTGGGTGAGATAGGAAAGCATGTTTACGCCGTTTGCTCTTTGTGATACAACTCCAGCCATAAAGTTAGAAAATGTCATATGTATCTTTTAAAATTATTTCCTCGAATGAAACATAACAATCTAAATCGAAGAGATGAATCAAATGATTTGAAACTTAATTTCATTGTGTAACAGTGAGAAGAAAATTAATTGTATAAACATTCCAAGCCTCATTGAACACAAGCCGCACCATATTTGATATGAATATAACGCGCGTACATTAGCTCGCTTGGACGTCGCTTAGTTAAATATGGACAGACACGCAAAAATCTCAAAATTTTCAAAAGCCACAAAAATGCCCTCAGCTTGTACAGAGTAAGTAAAAATACTTATGTACAACTTGATGTTTAGAAATGACTGTGTTGAGCGGTTTTATTCCCAACTTCTCTTTTATTGATTGATTAATTGATTGATATTTATTCACCATATACTAACATAACAATAAATATAACAATGGTAAAATAATGGTTCTATGTCATAGAGGACAGGGTTTGGTAGATAATTAAAAACTGTATTAACTCGGCTTCACATTTTAGAGAATGACTTTAATTGAGCCTAAGATGAAAGAGAAATACACTTATAAAAAAATCTATTTAAAAAAATATCTGTATATATGTTTGTATTAATTTCCATAATTTATTGAAAAAAACTATACGTAGACTTCGACCACCGAATATAACACAGGCCAGGCAACTGTGAGAACCAGTGAAAGATCTATACCCATCGAGATGAGCGGATTTGCAGATAAACAACAACAAAATTGCACTTTGTGCCTCACGAGGCCCTTCTCCATAGAGTACATGCCAGTTATTTTTCTAGACTACAACAGCAACAGTTTTTGCCTGTATCACAGTCCGAGCTTCCGATTACCCTTCAACCTTACCCAGACGACGGATAATTTTTGACAGATTGTCTGGCTAGGTTGTTGATCGGATTCACAGATAACGATTGAAGCATGGGAAGATATATTTTTCCAGTCGCTATCTCCCCCCCCCCCCAACTCAAAAAAAAAAAGAAAAGAAAAAGCCGGGAGAGTTCTTCGGAGTTTTACGTTTTTGACCTCTGACTTTGAATTTGACTTCTCACTTCCGACTCGCATCCTGGTGAATGACACTCGTCCTTTATCTTTTTGCCGATTCAGAGATTCTCGTGGAAGTTTCCAATTATACTATCCGGAATGCGAGTTTTTCTTTCGTGAAAATTTACTTTTTCTGAAAGCGCAGGACTGTCTTCGTCGCATACCGGCCATCTGTACCAGCGCGAAGCTATAAGTACACGCGCGAATTTAGTACCCTCGAATTAAGAGACCCGGTGGAAGCACTGCAAAGGATACACACCTTTTGTGACGTAAGCATTCAATTGTGTCCAGAAACTTTTCAAAATTTCGTCGGGAACCATAGCAATCCCTATTGGAAATCACACGAGTCGTGGGTTCCCCATATGACAATTATTTGGCGGGAGATATCACGTTGCGCTCCTAGACCTCCGTCTGATCGACGGAGGTAAAAATACACAGCAGTGTCGTTATAAAAAAAGAGTGACATTAATGGGGCTTCATTGGGGGCTCGCGTTGGAAGAAACAACAACTGTGTTCTGTGTGTGACCAGAGCTACATCCAGTATTTTAAATGTGTGTAGCGCATCAGGATATTTTCTGGACAATACGATTGCTCTATATACGATTACAGCCTTGCGCGGGATTCGGCCATTGTATGACGCAAATGACACAAAACCATGCAGGCATCTTCACATTTCAAGTTAAATACTACACTAATGTTTCGTCATTTACCTTGACCTATTAAATAGAGCAAATTGGTAAAAACTAGGAAGCTGAATTCATTAATTTTATCCCACGGGAACTGGAGAAGCTACACAATTGGTTCTGCTGTAATCGCTTATGACTGAATATTTAGAATACTAAATATATCTTAATTACATCTAATTATATTAGACGATCAACTAATATATCCCATCTTCTTCAAATGTTTAGGTATTTTTTTAACGATCAGTTGAACTGGAAATCACATATCAGTTATCAGTATAAAATAATGTATCAAGAAACATAGGGATTAAATGTTACAGAAAAATCTCGATCAATAACAAAACATATTATATGCAATAAAAGCGCGACTGAGATAGTAAGGCTACGTCCGAGAATCCACCGTATGTTCGGGTCTGAATGTAAGGTGCTGAGGGAAACTTTTCTGTAGAGTCATATGAGTAGTAGGGAAAAGCTAAATTGAGTCCTATTGACCTTTGACCTCAGAAATTTGCATATGACGTCACTTCCGGTTGGGGTGAATGAGGCGTGACCTTTGGACATGTCTAGACTTGTTTGTTATGTACTGGGGGTTTTCCCCACAATGGCATGCCGCCATTTTGGAGCCGCCATTTTGTAGCCGCCATTTTGGAGCCGCCATTTTGTAGCCGCCATTTTGGAGCCGCCATTTTGGAGCCGCCATTTTGGAGCCGCCATGTTGAAAAATTGTTGTAGAAAAACGTATAAAAGGAGGAGATTTTTAGTGGTTTGGTGTATTCATTGCACTACCCTACGGAGCTCTCTCACCTACCTGCCTGCCTCACCAGCCTGCCTGCCTGCCTGCCTGCCTACCAGCTTGTTCTGACGAGAGGAGGAGGAGAGAAGCATGAGACGTGGAGAAGCTTTTCCATCCCTCAGTGACATTTATCGACGTCACTGGGCTACCATACGCCATTGTTTTCACCGTGACCGTCGTCTATTGGACTTGTATAACTATCGACTGCAGGACCTCACGTGTCTGTCTACCTATGCCGAGAACATTTTCACAGATCAGGTGACAGCGTTCAAGTTGAATATGACATTCGGGTACATTTTACGGCACAAGGAGACGGACCAGGTGCGGTATTATTATCCCAGCAATAATACCTATGTGTTTCACCAGCCGTTCACGGTGACGGATGCCATTTCTCTGGAGCCACTCATCGACCAACTTACTACGTTGGACCCATTAGAATGGGCCCGGTTGCAACGCCCCAATACCAAATGGCTTGTGGAAATGGTCACCAACGTCACATTTTTCGTCACGAAAATGAGAGATCATCCTATCGGTGCTCCTGTACTACTACCACCTTGGTTGCTTCATCGACACGGACTGTATGCATTAACGGGAGGAGAAAATGGACCCTACAAAGACTGGAAATGTCTGTTTCGGTGTTTGGCCGTGCATCTGGACGAGTGTAATCCCAAGGGTTGTGACAGAGTGGCCAATGACTATTGTAAACAGTATTTACAGCAGCAAGACTTGGATCAGCGGCACTTCCGTGGAGTCCCGTTCAAGAATTTGGATGACGTGGAAACACTGTTCAACATCAATATCTTTGTATACCGATTACGATGCGAGGAGGATACATTTGTGACTGAATTGGTTCGTCGTTCAACAGAACGGTATGCTTCTACGATGAAAGTCAATGTCTTCGACCACAATGGCGTGAGTCATTTTTCGCTGATCTACAATATGAGCCAGTACGCCCAGTCTTACACTTGTGCCCGATGCCATCGGGTGTTCAAAGAATCGTCCAAATTACATCAGCACGAGAAGATTTGTGACAACAGTGTGAAGCGAAAATTTCCTGGTGGTGTGTATCATAATACGCCTGCTATTTTCGAGGAACTGGCCGATGAGGGTCTTATCATACCGGAGCAGTACCGTTATTTTCCCTACCGGGCGTGTTACGATTTTGAGGCCCTGTTGGAGCCCATGGACATGTTTTCAGCGAAAACGCAGTGGACGCAGCGCCATATTCCCCTGAGTGTCAGTATTTCCAGCAACGTACCTGGCTATGACGCTGCACCGGTCTGTTTCGTGTCTACCGGGGATTCCCATGAGTTGATCACCCGCATGATGGAGTATTTAGAGGAAGTCAGTGCGGCCAGTACGGAATTGTTGGCGTCCAAGTTCCAGGACGTACTGGACCAACTGGACGATCGGATTCCTATACCGGGTGTATCGTTTAGTGACGATGAAGAGTCCGAGTCCGAGTCGGAGTCGCAGCCGGAACCCATGCAGTCGCAGGATGTGCCTTTACCTAAACCGTATGCGGAGAAATTGAAAGCGCGCTTCCTACAATACCTAGGCCAGTTACCGGTGCTCGGTTTCAACTCGGGGCGATATGACTTGAATATGGTGAAGGAATTTCTCTACCCCTACTTGGCCCAGGCTAATACCATCAAGTCCGTCATCAAGAAGATCAATAATCATATGGCCCTCATTACCACATCACTTCATTTCCTGGATGTACGGAACTACTTAGCTCCTAATTATAGCTATGATCAGTGGGTGAAGGCGTATGACTGTGCACAAACCAAAGGGAGGTTCCCTTACACGTATATATCGTCGCTCGACCGTTTGGAGGAAACACAGTTGCCACCCCGGGATGCGTTCTTTGACGATTTGAAGCAAGTGGAATGTCCGGAAGACACGTACCGGGAACTACAGCAGGTATGGAACGATCAACACATGCAGACATTGCGAGATTTCCTGATATGGTATAATAACTTAGATGTGGTTCCTTTCCTGGAAGTGGCCGAGAAAATGGTTCAACTCTTTCGTCGTGAGATGCACGTCGACATCTTCAAGGAGTGCTTGAGTTTACCGGGTCTGGCGCTTCGCCATCTTTTTCAAGAGTGTCCTACCTACTTCTCGCTGATACAGCAAAAAGATGCGGACATGCATGATTGTCTAAAGCAGAACATCGTGGGCGGACCTAGTCTTATTTTTCACCGTTATCACGAGAAGGACGTCACTACTCTCCCCGGTGGAAAACCCTGTGCTAAGATCATCGGTTTCGATGCAAATGCCTTGTACCTGTGGTCTCTGGCCCAACCTATGCCCAATGGACATTATACTCGTTGGTTGGCGGATGGCCGGCATTTCACACCGCAACGCACTCCCTACAAGCATCTGGCTGACCAGTGGTTGGATTGGGAAGCCTATCGACGGGGAATTTATATACGCCATCAGACCAACGCCACAGAGAAGCGCATAGGAGATCGTCGACTCCCCGTCGATGGGTTTGCCCTGGTGGGTAGAACACCGACCGTATTCCAATTTTACGGTTGCTATTGGCACGGCCACGAATGCCATTTCAGCGCTGGACGCAGCAACGTACCTGGCTATGGCGCTGCACCGGTCTGTTTCGTGTCTACCGGGGATTCCCATGAGTTGATCACCCGCATGATGGAGTATTTAGAGGAAGTCAGTGCGGCCAGTACGGAATTGTTGGCGTCCAAGTTCCAGGACGTACTGGACCAACTGGACGATCGGATTCCTATACCGGGTGTATCGTTTAGTGACGATGAAGAGTCCGAGTCCGAGTCGGAGTCGCAGCCGGAACCCATGCAGTCGCAGGATGTGCCTTTACCTAAACCGTATGCGGAGAAATTGAAAGCGCGCTTCCTACAATACCTAGGCCAGTTACCGGTGCTCGGTTTCAACTCGGGGCGATATGACTTGAATATGGTGAAGGAATTTCTCTACCCCTACTTGGCCCAGGCTAATACCATCAAGTCCGTCATCAAGAAGATCAATAATCATATGGCCCTCACTACCACATCACTTCATTTCCTGGATGTACGGAACTACTTAGCTCCTAATTATAGCTATGATCAGTGGGTGAAGGCGTATGACTGTGCACAAACCAAAGGGAGGTTCCCTTACACGTATATATCGACGCTCGACCGTTTGGAGGAAACACAGTTGCCACCCCGGGATGCGTTCTTTGACGATTTGAAGCAAGTGGAATGTCCGGAAGACACGTACCGGGAACTACAGCAGGTATGGAACGATCAACACATGCAGACCTTGCGAGATTTCCTGATATGGTATAATAACTTAGATGTGGTTCCTTTCCTGGAAGCGGCCGAGAAAATGGTTCAACTCTTTCGTCGTGAGATGCACGTCGACATCTTCAAGGAGTGCTTGAGTTTACCGGGTCTGGCGCTTCGCCATCTTTTTCAAGAGTGCCCTACCTACTTCTCGCTGATACAGCAAAAAGATGCGGACATGCATGATTGTCTAAAGCAGAACATCGTGGGCGGACCTAGTCTTATTTTTCACCGTTATCACGAGAAGGACGTCACTACTCTCCCCGGTGGAAAACCCTGTGCTAAGATAATCGGTTTCGATGCAAATGCCTTGTACCTGTGGTCTCTGGCCCAGCCTATGCCCAGTGGACATTATACACGTTGGTTGGCGGATGGCCGGCATTTCACACCGCAACGCACTCCCTACAAGCATCTGGCTGACCAGTGGTTGGATTGGGAAGCCTATCGACGGGGAATTTATATACGCCATCAGACCAACGCCACAGAGAAGCGCATAGGAGATCGTCGACTCCCCGTCGATGGGTTTGCCCTGGTGGGTAGAACACCGACCGTATTCCAATTTTACGGTTGCTATTGGCACGGCCACGAATGCCATTTCAGCGCTGGACGCTTCAACGAACGACGTGGAAAAACATCGGAAGAATTAGGGAAAGAAGTGCAGGAGAACGGCGATTACGTGAAAGAGAGAGGATACCATCTGATCGAAATGTGGGAGTGTGAATTTACATTTACGGCGTTCCCTAAGAGAGCGCGAGTACCCGCTCAGTCGTCGGCGACTCCTGAGTCTGCCACAGATGTTCGACGCCATTCGTTCTGGGGACCTCTACGGCTTGGTCGAATGTGATTTGCATGTTCCCGACACTCTCAAGCCCCTCTTCGCCCAGTGCCCTCCCATCTTTAAGAACACGCTGGTGGGTCGGGATGATATTGGAGAGACCATGGGGGCCTATGCTGAGCAACACGAGTGTTTGCCTCGACCTTGACGGATGTTGATTGGCAGTATGTAGGCAGAGAAAATCTTGCTGGGCACTCCGCTACTACAGTGGTACATGAGCCACGGTCTGGAAATTACGAAAATATACCAAGTGATACAGTACGTACCCAACGCCTGTTTTGCGGAGAATGCTGACATCGTGACGTCTGCCCGTCGTCAAGGTGATCAAGACCCGAGTAAGGCCATCATCGGTGAATCGTGGAAATTGACGGGCAATGGATATTATGGCAAAACGGTCACGAACCAGGATAAGCACGTGAACGCGAACATCTGTACTACTTCACAAGCCCGCAAAAAAGTGAATTCTCCTCTGTTTCGGTCCGTGGAGGTCATCGATGACGACACCTATGAAATCACTTTAGCTAAAAAGACTATCCGTTACAACCTGCCCCTGCAGATTGGATGTATGGTATACCAAGTGGCCAAGCTGAGGATGCTCCAGTTTCTATATGATTTCATGGGTGTGTATTTTAATCCATCAGACTGGCAACTCATGGAGATGGGTACGGACTCGGCCTACATGGCCGTCTCTAATGCGGATTGGGAGTCCCTGGTGAAACCTGAGTTACGTGCAGAGTATGAGGTGGAACGGGACCAGTGGCTACCTCGACGTGACCATTACCAGTACGATAAGCGTACGCCGGGCCTCTTCAAGCTGGAGTGGAGTGGGGATGCTATGATTGCTCTCTCCTCCAAGACGTATTACTGTTACGGTGGAGACGAAAATAAGTTTAGCTGCAAAGGGGTGAACCGGCGCGATCCCAACATCGACAACGCCTTGTACCTGAACGTGCTGCAAAGCCAGGCCAGTGCGAGTGGAACTAACCGAGGATTTCGGGTGGTGCACCACCAGATGCGGACGTACATCCAGCAACGAGACGCCTTTACTTTCTTTTACCCGAAACGGAAAGTCCTTCCCGATGGCATCAGTACCACTTACCTGGGCTTGTGAAAATTTCGAACACTATATGACTTTTGATACACGAGTTAAAAACTGTAAAGTCAGGATGGCCGAGTGGTCTAAGGCGCCGGTTAACTGTGCTGGTCTGCGAAATGCAGAACGTAGGTTCGAATCCTACTCCTGACAGATTTTTTTTGTACATACCACTTGTATTCTATTGTACATACCACCTGTATTCTATTGTACATAGTCTAACCCTTCTTGATCACTTAAATAAAAAAAGTCAAAACCATCATGTTGTGTTTTTCATGAATCTTTTTTTATTGAACATCAATGAACGTCAGAACAACAACGTCATAACAACAACGTCATAATAAAAAACAATAGTACTGCGCAGTGCATTGAATTAAGTTAACCAGAGAAATGGAGCATGCACATTAAAACGAGAGGCAGTCCAGTCATAGACGAGTACATCACGGTCTTCGGCTTGACAATAATCATCAAACATGTGTACGATCGTTTGCATAGAATGTCCTCTACTCCGGTGAGTGAGATAAAACACACAGTACTGTCCGCAGACACTACTCAAGGGTCCTTGTAATCTTTGAGTATTCCAACGCCACACTGTAGTAGATAGGTCCATGAATTTCACCAAATCGGGATGCAGGGGTGCAAGTCCGTAGGAATCAAAGTATTCGCCTTGGCCTAGGGTGTCCACGTTCACAGCCACCCACTGTTCACCGGGTCGAGACCCAGGGTCTGTATTCAGGATGTAGGCTGCTGGGGTGGTGGAGTGGGTGGGAAACACATTGCGTGGAAACACACCTCGAAAGGGTACCCGAGGATCTTGCTGGAGTATGCCCATCAGCTGCTCTGTATCCATGACTCTAGCTGGCGTAGTCACACAGGACGTTTCTTTGCTGATCCACGCTGATGACGTTATCAAACTCGGCGTAGCAAATCACGTTAATGGTCTGGGCTAGAGCGACGGCGAAACGCAGTTCCAACCGTAGAGTTCCTTTCTTGAGCAAGGCCAGTTGATGATCGTGTTCCAAGGTGGGGGTGAGGTCGAAGGCGAACAACGTGTACCCTTCATAAAGTCTCGTCGAGTGATGTTATTTCCTTCGTCCTGGTTGTTTTGTCCTGTGGCTGTAAACAGGTTCAGGTAGCTCCGCACATAGTTTTGGTTACCAAAATCCGGTTGTAATGGGCGGGCTGGAATTTGATGGCCGGCCACGTGCAGTGCCAAAAAGTTGAGCTTGAAATGTTGAAATTGGAACGGATTCTCACTCCACTGTCCATTGAAAGCGGTGTTGGTCACACACGCCAGGGTAAGACTTTTAGGGAGATCCCCTAGAAATAAATTTTCACGATTGGCCATCATCGTACCTGCTGGCACAGAGAACACCTTGGTCTGTACGCGTCGGATGGGGTACAGGGCTGTTTTTTTCGATAAGGCTTCCATGTGACTCAGCAACACCCCCTGTTGCAAATCCACCGTACGGACAAACAGGGCTGCATCTTCAATGATGATCTTGTAATTGGGAGCATCTCCATCGGCCATCAAGGTGAACATGGGTGGGGAACGGATCAACTTGATCTTGATGGATACACCGTTCATCATGTAGCGGTCTTGCAGGAACAGATCGGCGTGCAGTCGTCGCATCATATCGACGGACTTGCTATTGGTTGTCAACTGTCTGCGATGACCGAACCCATTATTGGTAGCGGTGACGCTATTCATGTATCCGGGTGTATCCCTGAAGTACAGCGCGGCTTGCAAGTGTGATTTTTTGGGATCTTCGCCGTACGACAACAGCGTCTTCATGTAGGCTCGGTACGGGTACGTATTGGTGGACGTACTGATGAGTTTATCGTTCAGACCTATATCCACCTGTTGGAACAAGGAGTGCAGCCAAAGATTCACCGGGCCTACTACCGCATCGTTCCCGAGGGGGTCCCCGGCTGCGTCCACTATTTTGGTTTTCACGTACAAGTAGGTGTGGGCTAAATCCAGGTAGGCCGTATCTTTGTTTTCAATGGTAAATTCCAGGGGTCCCGATCCCGTCAGACTAGCCAAGGGTCGATGTTCTACCCAACGTCCTTCGGCCACACTGGTCTGGGTGGGTGGAATAGTCCACAAATCCAATTCACTGTTGGTAGACGGACACGACTCGGAGTGAATGAATGCCATTATGCGAAGATGTCTCTCCTACTCTTCTTCTTCTTCCGGGGTGTGCGTCGTCGGTGTGTCTGTCGTCGAATGACTCTTCGCTGTACCCGTGGTTGTCTTTTAAGGGCTTTGGCGATCAAGACGCTGCCTGCTTCTTTAGCCCGTCGTTTGAAGGCTTGTCGGGGTGCTGTGCCTCCCAAGACATCACCGGCCACGTGCAATCCACTGCGTATCGCTTGTTTACCCACCGCTTTGACGCCCCGTGTCACCAAGGGCAAGAACGTTTTCACGATGCTGCCCAGTATGTTCCCCAATCCGTGACCTCGTTGCATGCGTGCACCGCTAAAGATGGGCAAGCTCCCGCCCGTTTGTTTCTTGTAGTAGTCGGCATAGCTGGGCGTATGGCACTGGTAAGGCACGTACATTATACGAAGTGAGGAGAACGGGCTTGTCGGAAATGAAGTGTCAGCACCACTTTCCCTCGTTTGAATGCGACCGGGTGTCCCGTGTCATCTCTTATATCCACCATGATCGTGTTGATATCGGTATGTCGTACGGGTAGGTAGAGTATATGGTTGAAACTCTGGTTGACTTGATCGCCATACTTCTTTCTAATGGGTACCACCCGTAACAGGGGTGTGTTCACATCGCCCACAATATGGCTGTCCACTGCGTCCGAGTAGACGTAGAGTCCGTACATACCTACTTTCATATCCATCACAACGTCACCGTTGTCGGTGGTGGGCCCCGTGTAGACGCTGTAAGGCAGACCTAACATTTGCTGTAGTCTAGGACTGAGTTTCACACCCACGTTGGGGCTGAGCAGGATACAGGACTTGTCGTTGTGTGCGTTGACATCGAAGATCATGTGATTCTTGAAGGGATAGGCTTTCAGGGGTCTTGAATTATTCGTCACCTCCCGTAGAGACTTGTACTGCAACAAGGTGAGCAGACCCTCTATGAATGTCTTGGGCGTATCGTATTGGCCTTCGGGCAGAGTGAGTCGGTGTATTTTGCCTTCGTAGGTCACTTCGTACCATACTTCTTGGTCTCGTACGTTGTACCACGAGTAAGGGTATTGAATATCCACCAGTCCACATTCCCACCGTCCAGGTAAATGCAACGGTTGTGGTAATTGGGTCACGTACTTGGCCAAGGTGTTGTCAGGAAACACATCGAGTGAACTGTTACTGGGCAACGTGAGTTAAAACATGACGACTGAGCTTTCTGGCTTCTGCACCGGGCTTTAATAGGGTTCCCTAGTAGGGTTCCCTAGTAGGGCTCCCGCGCCTTGGGCGGCTGACCTTGGCGTCGTGATCGTCGCGTCGGTGGGGCCGGCATAGAGGTCGCCGGCATAGAGGTCGCATAGGGGTGAAAAGAACGGTCCCGCCGTGAGGGTATTTTGGGAGGAGTCTGCGGTTGCCATTCACGTTCACGTTCCCAGGTATGGGGAAGTCGAGAGGGTGCTTGCATCCAGTTCCAGCGTTCACGATTTCCTACCAATTCTCGAGGGGTGTGTGTGTCTTTCAACCCCTGAGCAAAGGCTTCCCAACCCGGTGAATTAGAGTGTTTGCGGGAACGTACCGTATCGTTGATCAGATCGGTGATATGAGACCCCGGCATCGCTTGGTTTCCAATCAGCAGCTGCCCCTGGTCGGTCCAACCCGTATTAGGATTCTGTTTCACCCGGTCCAACAATAAACGAGCCTTGGTCTTGAATGCTTTAGGGACACTGGCCAACACTTCCTCTTCGAGCTGAGGTGAGGCCGAGGATGATGGTGGTGGTGGTGTGGGTGTGGGTAGTGTGAGTGTGAGTGTGGGCGCTGCTGGTTCAGCGTGTGATGGTAGAGTTGAATTTTCTCGTGATCGGGTAGTCGACGTTGGAATATACTATTCATCTCTTCGTCCAGAGACTGGAGTTGTTGCACCGTGGCAGGGACGGGATAGGGTGATTGTAAACTCTGTAACAGTCGAGGTTCCACCAGCATCATTTTTTTCGCATGTTCCATGACGTTAGCGTCCCAAGATGGCCCCTACTAACGGTCCCAGTACGGTAGCGGCTAAGGGTGCGAGGAGTGCTCAGAAATCCACCTCGCTGTAACACCTGTTTCTTTTTCTTGACACTGCCCGTCTTCTTCACCAGCGTTCGGAGACCCGTCTTGTGCCGTTGCAATTTCCCTTTCTGCAGGGGACTGAGAGGAACATTCCCTTTAAACACATTATGAGCCACTTCACACAAACACCGTACCAAGTCTGGGTCCGCGCCGCGCACCAGGGCCCGGCCCACCACCGGTGGCGCGCTGCGTAATACGTGGAGGGCCGGCGCGTGCTTGCGTATCCGTGCAGATATGATGAGGAAGTGAATGCTAGAGGGTTGTGTCTTCTTCTTTTATTTGGGTGTGTACACCGTCTGCAACTCACCGGGAAAAATGTGGGTGCGCAATCGAAGTGCCGAGGGTGTCTCTTGTTTCAAGTCGATGAGTAGATACCCGTGAGCCCCTTGGGTGGCATCTTCAAAGGCTTCCCGCACAAAGGCCGTGTTTTTAGGGTACATCTGTTTTGCTAGGTGCATAATTTGTGATGCGTCTCTGGGGTTTTTGAATAAGATCACATACTGAGCATTCAAACTAATGTTCCTGTGCTCTTTGTTCTTACTGAAGAGATTCTGGACGATGTAGATGATGCTCAACCGACGATGATGGCTTCCTTTGGTAAAGAGACGGGTGATTCGACTGTCTGTTTCGGTCATGAGATCGTCTACCACGACCAACGTGTCTTCTGGCGTGTCCTCGGGAGGTAATCCTTCCACCAAGGTGAGTCTAGGGAGGCGTGCCAGTTCCTCGTACGCTGGTTGCCAAGCTCCATAACACCACAGGATGTGAGCCACGGGAGGTGAAATGAGGGCTGACCCGTGTTGGATCAGGCGTTGAACGAAGTGTGTTTTTCGCGACCCCGTCGGTCCAGCGATGAGACACGTGAAAGGATGCTGCCACCGAGGATCCATAGCGGTTTTTTTTTATTTGGTGATTTGAGGTTCAGAGGTCCACCACCGTTGTCGTGGATCCCACCGGGTGTCGTAGTCGAACGGGTACCGTTGCCGTGGTAAACGTGATTCACCGGATCCCACTCTAAGTGTTAGCGTCGTGGTGTTGGTGGTGGTGGGTGGTTGTCGTATTCGGGGTGCCTCGGAGGGTTCGCTTCTGAGGGTAGATACGGGGGAGGCTGGCGGGGTGAAAAGAGGACTAGACCGCGTCGTGGGGCTGAGTGTGTGTGGTGATAGGGTCCGTAGTCTGAGGGTTGATACGGGAGGCTGACGGGTGAAAAGAGGACTAGACCGCATTGTGGACAGGGTGTAGGGTGATCGCAGCGTCGTAGGAGAGAGAGTAGTGGTGGTGGTGGTGGTGGTGGTGGTGGTGTTGGGTGATTGCACTTGACGTTGAGACCTCGGTGGAGCAGCACTTGGACGAATGGTGTTGAAACAGGATATCAGGTACGCCAAATCGTAGAAGACTCCTCCAAATAAGGTACCCAGAAGCACTACTAGACACACCACGGTACCGACTTGTCCTTTTCGAGTCCGTAGCAGTAAGGTTAGATGTGCACTATCCATGGTACAACCCTACACTGAAGGGTGTAGGTGATGTGAGGTAGAATTTATAGTCGTTTCATGTCACGGCCTGACACCCAGGAATTAAACGAACTGGGCCAACCTTGCCATTTGACGAAATGATAGGGGATGCCACGTCGACGTTGCGTTTTCAAAATCTTTTCCACCGTGTAGTAGTCTTTCCGTGTTTTCACCACCGGTTGTAATTCTGCCTCGTAAAACGTGCCTTGCAGTGTTTCTCCTTGTAGATCTTCCAGTTGATAGACGTGTGGATGTCGAGGCTTATGGCGAACGATGACAAAGTGCTCGTCACTCCAGTTGGGCAAGCAACTTTTCTCAAATTGCCCTTTGACTTTACTGATCCGTACCACATCTCCGCGTTTGTAACGGGGTGACGTGAGTGGACTGGGGTCTATCGAGTACAGCGTACGGCGCACTTGATGTTCGTTGCGTTCTGTCACATCGAGGGGAGCTCGCTGGATACTGCGATGATAGGCTCAATTGTACCCTTGGACCAGTTGAGGTAGCACATCGATGTACCGTCGGGTATTTTTGGCGGTAAAATACTTGTACATTCGTCCTTTGAAGGTGCGATTGAATCGTTCCACGACAGAGGCTTTGGTCTCGTTGTACGTATGGAAGGAAAACACCTTCTGTTTCTTAAGAAAGGCTTGAAAGTGACGGTTGAGAAATTCTGTGCCTTCATCCGTTTGCAAATAGAGAGGTTTGCATCCCGTCTTGAAAATCTGCTGGAACGCCCGTACCAGATTCTCTCCTGTTTTGGTCCGGATGGGTAGTACCCATGCGTACTTGGATAAAATATCGATACAGGTCAACATGTACCGATGCCCATCATTGTGGGGTGCAAATCGACTCATATCGATCAAATCGGCCTGCCATTGTGCGTCTACGCCTCCTACGATGACTCGGTTACGGCGAAAATGTCGTCGGGCTGCTCGATGTAAGCTATAAGTGTCTTGGGTTTTTAACCATTCTCGAACTTCAGTTCGACTGATGCCTTGGGAATGTGCAGCTCGAGCGAGCGCTCCCACAGCGCTATAAGCGGCTGGACTGGTAGGGTTGTAATACAAATCTGTTAACACCTTGTTCACAGTGGTACGCCACGTGGATTCCTGCCGCCCACCTTTTCTCATTCCCTTTCGGGTGCCCCTCATCTGGGTGCCCCTCTTCCTTGCGCTGTGGTGTGTTCGCTTCATGAGTAGACACTGACACTCTAGCCTGTGTGCACCCTATAGATATAGTACTTCATCGACAATGGGGATTACTTTTTCCAAGGCTGTCCATAGATCAGGGTCCAGAGTAAAACCACCTCGCTTCAGACAGAGGAGTCGAGCAAAATAGGGACCGCGGAAAATGTAGACGTCGTCACACAGGTGAATGCTATCACCGTCCAGGTCACCCAACAACACCCGTTTCAAGGTAGTCCAGCCTTCCGGTGACAAAGAGACACGCGCTGGTTCAGACGCACACCAACACCTACTGTCGTCATCGATGAGCTCCACTCGTTTGGGGTACAACAATCCTTTCTGGATAGTAATATTCCAGTGGGACCTGCATATGGCGTATACATATCTCACTTAGTAGCATTTGCTAGATCCTGTGTTAAATGTGATGATTTTAATCAACGTCACAAAACATTGCTGCAGAAACTTATAAAACAGGGTTATTCCACCAAGCGCCTCCACTCAAAGTTTCTCAAATTTGGCGATACATATCGCATGCTGATAGCAAAATACGAACGTAGCGTGCAAGATCTATGGCGCTACGTTTCGTAACTTGTGTCTAATTCCGCTTAACCCGGGGCTAGGGGCCGTATGAACCCATGTACTTCAAGATCCTCATGGTACTCAAATGAACAGTCACAATCAAAGCGTGTCTGAGATACATCATTCTTTAGATGACGACTTTACAACGAATATTATGGATTAAGAATACTGATCAGCGATACGGATTTGATATTTTTGGAACATCATGATGTCTTGCCGGCATCATTGAAAACTGTTGACCGCTTCTCTCTTGCAGGAAACAAGCCTATGTTTATGTATACTATGATTGTCTTTTTGAATTTGGTGCTAATACTGTTATATGGAATATGGAATAGGTCTTTGGATTATGGACGCGGATATTCTCTAATGGACGACGGCTGGATTATGAATGACGGACTAGACGCTTGTAATAGAGATACGAATGGATTTAACATGGGAATTTGCCATAGCCAATTTTGTGCAAAATGTGAGGATTGAAAATTAACCCAGGAAGGTATGTGCGCGCGGACGTCGCGAATTTCGCTGACGTCCGTGCGCTGGCTGAGATCCACAACGAAATTTTTTTTCAGGGCCAACCCTAACGTTATAGAGATACGAATGGATTTAACATGGGAATTGGCCATAGCCAATTTTGTGCAAAATGTGAGGAATGAAAATTAACCCAGGAAGGTATGCTACGCGCTATATTGGCCAATGAGCAGTCGAGAAAAAGAGCCAATGAGCAATCGATAAAAGAGCCAATGAGCGATCGATAAAAGAACCAATGAAGGAGCATCACCTCCGTTGAAACAGCCAATGAAAATCTACTCTAGTTTCAGTATTAAACCAGGGGCCGCGTGGGAAGCGTCATTCAAATCACATTTGCCAGACTATCAAGATCTATCCACTCCAGCAAGAAAAAAATGAACAGGGTGGCCAAGATGTCCACGACCAAGGCTTCGGGGCGGATGGTAGAGGCGAAGAGGCAGAGAGCGGAGGTGGCGAAAGCCATTAAAGCCTTCTGGCTAGAGGAAATCCAGCAATGGTGCCGGCAAGTCAATAACAACTTTACACGGGAAGCGGGGACAGTTCTACACGCCCTCATCGTTCTAGCTAGAACTCTGTCGGATGAGGAGTGGTTGATTCATCTGCGAGCGGCCCTGGACGAGGTACATCAACAACGACAACCTCGTCCACAAGTCCAGCCAGAATTCATCGACATCGGACAAATTCCACCAGCATCGTTTGTAGACGATCTCCCCATAGATGATGTCGATGACCAACAACAACAACACCGTTACCGGTTGGAACCTGGCCGCTACTTTTCCGTCAGCAGTTTGGAGTAGACAGGCAAACTCACCCTGAATAAAACAGGGTAAACAAATTGACCTTAACGCCCCTTTTCAGGGCCACCCCAATCTACCGAAAGGGGGAACTTCTAACATGGCACATTCAATTCAAATCAGGTCCTACATGGGTGAATCTCCTCTCCTCTATATTCCAATGGGTATTAATTGTGCACCCCTGTTGGCTGACCTGTATCTGTTCTCTTATGAATATGACTATATGCTGGCGCTTTCAAAAACCGATCCACTCAAAGCCCGTTCCTTCTCATTCACCAAACGCTATATAGACGATCTTCTCGCTGTGGATAATCGCTATATAAATGACGCAGTGAAGGATATATATCCACCTTCACTGGATTTGAAGGAAACTACAGATAGCCCTACAGGCACATCTTATTTAGATCTCTATCTCTATAAAAATGAAGCGGGCATTCTCTCTCGTCGACTTTATGACAAAAGAGATGATTACAATTTCGACATCGTAAACTATCCCTTTCTGGATAGTAATATTCCAGTGGGACCTGCATATGGCGTATACATATCTCGCTTAGTAGCATTTGCTAGATCCTGTGTTAAATGTGATGATTTTAATCAACGTCACAAAACATTGTTGCAGAAACTTATAAAACAGGGCTATTCCACCAAGCGCCTCCACTCAAAGTTTCTCAAATTTGGCGATACATATCGCATGCTGATAGCAAAATACGAACGTAGCGTGCAAGATCTATGGCGCTACGTTTCGTAACTTGTGTCTAATTCCGCTTAACCCGGGGCTAGGGGCCGTATGAACCCATGTACTTCAAGATCCTCATGGTACTCATATGAACAGTCACAATCAAAGCGTGACTGAGATACATCATTTTTAGATGACGACTCTATAACGAATATTATGGATTAAGAATACTGATCAGCGATACGGATTTGATATTTTGGAACATCATGATGTCTTGCCGGCATCATTGAAAATTGTTGACCGCTTCTCTCTTGTAGGAAACAAGCCTATGTTTATGTATACTTTTGACTTTTTGAATTTGGTGCTAATACTGTTATATGGAAATGGAATAGGTCTTTGGATTATGGACGCGGATATTCTCTAATGGACGACGGCTGGATTATGAATGACGGACTAGACGCTTGTAATTCTATGATTACCAATCTCCAACCCTCCAAAAAAATCCCTGCCCTTCAACGGTCCTTTTCAGGGCCAACCCCTTCGCCTTCCAACACACAGTAGACTCCTGTTTTCAGTGTTCAGGGCCAACCCATGCAAAATTTGTCAGGGCCAACCCTTGCAAAATGCCCCCTCTCTCCCTCTATGATTTTACCAATCTCCCTCAACTCACCAAACAATTTTTTTTTTTACACTCGGCTATTTCCGGGCCACCTCGGTAGTGCTCAATCTCCTCACCCTCTCTCATTACCCATCTCCCCTCCACGAAATTTTTTACACTCGGCTATTTCCGGCATTATTCGGTTACCGTACATTCATACTAATACCTGGGCGCTGTTAGTAGGAAGTTTTCCATTGACTAAGTGTTATTTACCTATTGTTACCTAGGTGTGTGTGTGTGTGTGCAGGTGCAGGAGTTGGTGTTATTTTGTGCTTTGAATTAGAAGCTTCGTCTTTCGAAAGATTGGGTGGCCCTGAAAAGGGATTTTGAAAAATGTAAGGGGTTACATCGTTCGGGTCAGGTTTTTCCGCCTCTGGGCACACACCGGGCATTCGAGGGCAATGAGTTGACACTCTATGGGGATGTGAGTGGGCATGTCTGTGAATACAGGATAGACACAGGGCTTGATGGCCGCATGGAAAAATGGCATATTTAGCAAAGCGTCTAGAGCATTCGACACAGCGTAAATACTGTGGTGGTTTCCATATTGCGTCTGGTGCCAGTCTTCTTCTTATTGCGGCAGCGTAGTACTGCATCTCTTGAATTTGTTCTTCTTCTTTTTTCTTTTTTTCACTCTTTTTCTGTTTTTCTTGGTCTTCTGCCAGTAATGGCGGCTGTAAAATAGCCATCTGTTCTTGTTCTTTTTTCCCCTTTTTTCTGGGTCTGCCAACTCATCGGGTAGGAGTTGAGCTTGGAGGCTTTGTTCTTCATGTTGTTGGGAGATATCTTCTAGCACTCGGTCAAACCGTTGGTATTGGAGTGCGGTGACATCCGCTGCCACTTGTGCTCCTTCGTCGTGTTCAATATCGCCGCCCTGTACCGGTTGGTGTTGTTGTTGTTGTTCATCTATGAATAGGTCTTGTAATATATTATCCAGCCAATCCTCATCGTGTACCATACCGATGAAATTCTCCTCTACCGGTTGGTGGTATAGTTCATTATCTATCAATAGCTCTTGTAATAGGTTGTCAATCGCTCCATCAACATCCATGGTTTCAGCCATAGCCATGATGTAGTTGTGAATGAATGGCTAGATACTGCGCGCTTTTTTTATAGTCTAACCGTAGAGCACGCGCATGAGCGCGCGGACGTCAGCGAAATCTCGCCATGAAAACATTGCGCTGGCTTAGGCTCGCAGATATTTTGTGTTTCTTTTGCAACTTTAAACCGGTGTCATTTTGCAATAAATGCGAGTTGACGTGTCAAATTTATTTCATCTTGAACTGGGGGAACTGATCGTGTAGCGTTGAAAAATTCAGAAGGCTAGGGGCAGGCTAACCCACTATTTTTAATGATTTTATCGATTTTTAGACCCGTAACGTTATGGAAGTGGTGGTGTGGAAAACCCGGTACACTTGAAATAAATCGGTTTACCTCCGTAAAAATACGTGAGGTGTGTTCCTGACAGCCTTATAATGTCACCCTGAAAATTGCAGCAGGTTTGCAGTAGGAATTTTTATCCTATCACGCGGGCTACGGTAACACAGCACTATACAGTGTGAAGGCAAATGTGAGTACAGCTATGCGTGTCAATGGGCTGTGTTACCGTAGCCCGCGTGATAGGATGAAAATTCCTACTTTTCTTTCGACTCTGACTCTGGGTGCGTACGCTTGCTAGCTGTACGCTCCTGGGCTTCAAGTAGATCTGCTACTTCTTCAAGTTTGGTAGCTGTACGCTCTACGGTGATGTCCATGACTAAGATATCATCTTCTGAATCCTGAGCTTGAAGTAGATCTGCTAGTTCTTCATTTCCCGTCTTCTTCAGCGCCTCCACGAAGGCTAGAAATGCATAGGGGCCACGGCGCAGTAGATCGTCGATGAGGGCTCTGTATTGTCGTGAAGTGGTGTTCTGCGCCATGATATCTTCGACACTGTGTTTCAGGAGTATGTTTTCCTCCATAAGCAGATCACATAGTTCGGCCACATGCTGCATCTCATCAATGAGACGAACACGGTACTGTTGAAGCTTAACTCGCTGGGGTGACTCCATGACTGTGGGCTCAGGCTGGTCAGTAGCTGCTACGGTGTAATAGGCTGGTGAAGTTGCACTGGTAAAATGAAAACCTTCTCCACGTCTCATACAGGCAGGCAGGCAGGCAGGCAGGCAGGCAGGCGTGCAAGCAGGCAGGCAAACAGGCAGGCAGGCTGGTCAGGCAGGCAGGCTGGTAAGGCAGGCAGGCTGGTCAGACAGGCAGGTAAGTCAGATAGCTCCGTAGGGTAGTGCAATGAATACACCAAACCACTAAAAATCTCCTCCTTTTATACGTTTTTCTACAACAATTTTCCAACATGGCGGCTCCTAAATGGCGGCTCCAAAATGGCGGCTACAAAATGGCGGCTGCGAAATGGCGGCTCCAAAATGGCGGCTCCAAAATGGCGGCTCCAAAATGGCGGCTACAAAATGGCGACTCCAAAATGGCGGCTACAAAATGGCGGCTCCAAAATGGCGGCATGCCATTGTGGGGAAAAACCCCAGTACATAACAAACAAGTCTAGACATGTCCAAAGGTCACGCCTCATTCACCCCAACCGGAAGTGACGTCATATGCAAATTTCTGAGGTCAAAGGTCAATAGGACTCAATTGAGCTTTTCCCTACTACTCATATGGTTGCTTTTTAGTGGCCAGACTTCGTCAATTTTTCCCACCTCTTGCATATCGCTCCAGTTTATTACATATATATGGTAGGATTCTGCTGGTTGACTGTTAGTCCCCGAGGTCCACCCCTGTACATGTCATTCGACAAATATATTTAGGTTTATTGTTTTGTTGGGAAATTTAAGCCGTACGACGTCGGGCATTACAGGTTAGTTTTCCTGTGTTTACTCCATCAGACGCCTACGATGCTCATCCATTAACATCAGATGAGTTATTTGTTATAGCTGATCTGTCATCACAGCTCCCGAGCTAGCGTATTCAATTCCGCTTAAGCCGGTGCTAGGGGCCGTGTGGATACTTCATAATCTCCACATGAACATCTGCAATAAAAGCGCGGCTGAAATACTAAGGCTACGTCCGAGAATCCGCCGTATTCGAGATGACGAGGAAGCTTTCCTGTAGAGACATATGGTTGCGTTTTAGTCGCCAGAAGTCGTCAATTTTTCCCACCTCTTGCATATCGCTCCAACACTCAGGTATTTGTTCTGAATACGAACTTGCATTAAAAAATATTCTCTCGTTTGGGTCGTTTTTGACCGCTTCTCTCTTGCAGGAAACTAGCCTATTTTTATGTATACTATGATTGTCTTTTGGAAATTGGTGTTAATACTGTTATATGAGATATGGAATAGGTCTTTGGACTATGAACGCGGATATTCTTTATTGGACGACGGCTGAATTATGAATGGCAGACCAGACGCTTGTAATTTACTATCTGGCGGTCAAATAGTTCATCATTTTCCATCAGATGACCGGATAGGGCTATTACATCATCGCTCTGAGATATTTGTATCTAATACCGCTCAAGCCTGTGCTAGCGGTCGTGCGGTCATGTCAATTTAATATGTCCACATGACAAAATCATGACAAGGATCACTATTGGTTCCTTAGACATATGCAGTCAGTATATTTGTCTGTGGGGTTATATGACTTCTTGTCGGTACGCCGGCATCGTTTTTCGCCACCATTTTGATGTTGCATTGAATTGAGGTATATATCAACGTTAAATTTGATTCATTGGGGAATAAAATTCAATTCGATTCAAAATCTATATCGGCAGAAACGTTTTTGTCTGTGCAAGTTTGAAATGTTTTCCCAATGCACCAACAGTTTTGGCTAACCCTGCATCAGACACAATTCTGAAAAAATCATGTTTGGATCTTGCGGTGTTTTTACCTGCGGCACGCAGGTCTACGGGAGGCTCGCGTTGTTGTTGTTCTTGTTCTTGTTCTTGTTCTTGTGACTTTTTGAAATGCGCATGCGCTAAGAGAGTGTGATCTCTGCCACACTTTTCTTTTCAACCTCCGATCTGACATGACAATACTGTCTTCAAGCGCGTTTGAATTCATTTGCAACTATATTCGGTGGAATGAATTATTGCTTCGTTAATTATTATATATGAGAATAGTGTGAATAACGTCAAAGAACCTACGAAGTAGGACTCCGACACGCACTGAATTCTTGAACCCCCAGTTGAAATCCTGCCAATATTAAGATGGGCACGGCCCGAGTTAGAATCACCAGTGATTTTGATCAAAAATCACCAGAAATTTTCATCAAAAGTAGTTCCACTCGAAACATGCTGGCAACAGTCCCCTAATGCACCTTCATGCCCAGTGTGAATAACGGCAGAGGACCTACGAAGTAGGGTAGGCATTAGGACTCCGACACGCACTGAACGCTTGGACCCCCAGTTGAAATCCTGCCAATATTAAGATGGGCACGGCCCAAGTTAGAATCACCAGTGATTTTAATCAAAAATCACCAGAAATTTTCATCAAAAGTAGGTCCACTCGAAACATGCTGGCAACAGTCCCCTGATGCACTTTAATGCCAAAAATCAAGGTTCTAATATCAACAGTAACACTCAAATATAACATATCTCTCAGATATAACATATATATAAATATTAATATTCATGTCACTGTTCTATTGTTTCTCTAGTTGTATTCCTCTTAAAATTTTGTACTCTGCCTTTGACTGGTGTTTGTACAATAAAATCTTGAATCTTGAATGATTATTTTGCCGACGAAAGGATTCAGATGGACTCACTCATTACCGGACAATTTCAAATGGTAGCCCACTTCGAAGAGACAGAAATGACTATGTAGTATTTAATGAGTTGGACACCCCTGTGCGCGAACAATACCTCGCAGTCGTGCAGTTATATTGTGCACTTTCGGTTGCATGACATTCGGCAAATAGCTATTTTGAATGATTCTCTTTCAGAACACAGCCTCTCTATCCTCATTCTCGCAAGCCAGGGCCTTGATTCGCTGGTATTGATGTTCCCGTCCTCTTCCGCACTCAGAATCCCTTAGAATAGCATTAATCACTTCCGTAAATTCAATACTTATGTGTATCAGCAGACAATGCGCAGAAACATATTGCATTTGACATCATTCTCTCAAGTCAGAGCCCATTTCTGCTAGAATTTACTGGTTCTATACAAAATTTACGTTACTTTGTCAGTTTTACGAATGGAAGGGCGTCATTTATTAGCAGATGCTGACCATAAAAGCGATCTATTTGTCCTCGTTGTCAAAAGCTAGGGCCTTGTTTTCCAGGAGAGGTTTTTTGAGTTTGATTTTGATACTTAGATACCTTTCATATTGACGTTAACTTGGCAGTCATTTTCGTGAATGCAATAATTTGATGTACCAAAAGATAATAACGAGAATTCGACATCATTCTCTTACACACATACCTTGTTTAGTGAACTAGCCCTGACATTTTCCACTTAAATTACCTTCGAAAAGGCAAGGTCGAACTTGTCAGATGAGATGATATTTTCTAAGAATGAAATAGTTAATGTCTTGGTATTGACTCGCTGCATGGAATATAGTGTCAAGGTATTTAGTTTGCAGGTGACACGCAAATACAGAAACTTAATTAATTAGTCTAATTGAATATCAAGACTGTCACAGGCCTTAATTTAATAGTGAAAAGTGTCATTATGCCTCTTGGACAGTTTGATAAAGCCTTCAACCCCATTCCATAGTTTCACAGATCAGAGTGATAGACCTTATACTAAATTCATTGAAAATTAAGGAAATATAAACTTTCCATTATGCTCGGCAACGTAAGTGACAAGGGAGACTGAAGAGCGTAGATTTTTGCGCTATGACTAAACCCTTGAAATTTATTTGGATTCCAAATATTTGAAAGCCTTTTTGATTTGCAAAAATCAACGGCTGAACCGAATGTTTTGAAATTTGGCATACACGATACTTATACCAAGACATTGCCAAACCGATAATTGTGACTTCGTCTGTCAATTCAGTATAGACGGCATGGACCAGTCAAAATCGTTGGATTTTGAACGGGGAAAGTGAATATATATATATATGGTATCAGACCTATTACGCAATTCCTACAATTGTGAGTTAGAAGCTGAAAATTACTTCCCTGGGCATGAAAACACTGGCAGATATTGTTTTTCTGCCATTACCACTACCTCCGCTGATATGCCTTTCACTGTTTTATTGCCACTGCCGCAGGTTTTGACTACAATGTAGTCATTTCTCACTTGTTAGATATGTAGTCAGATAATAGGCCTGTGTGGCCATCTGACTTCTTGTCAGTACGCCGGCATCTTTTCCGCCACCTTTATATGTCGCGTTTAATTGAGGCTTGCCGTCTGTACAAATCATCGCGATTGTAATTTGTGACTGTGGTTAACATGGTGGAGAGTGAAGCACTTGGTAGGCGTCGGGTCTCACAGACTTTCTTTTAAGTAAGAACGTGCATTCTACTAATATTTTTCCAGTTTTGTGGTCGTTTCTTCTATCTATCGGTCACATAGTTCATCATTTTCCATCAGATGACCGGATAGGACTATTACATTATTGCTCTTGGATATTTATATCTAATACCATGTAAGCCAGTTCTAGGGGCCGCGTCATCATGCCATTCAAGATGTCCACATGAACAGCCACAATTACAGCGTGACTAAGATACAAAATCATCACAGGGAGCATTTTTGACTATTATGATTTGTTCAGATATGCAGTCGGAAAATTGGACCGCGGGGTAACATGACTTCCTGGCAGTAAGCTTGCATCTTTTCCCACCAGCTTTATATGTTTGGTTTAATTGGTTCTTTGAGTTCGATTGAACGCATTCCCATGATGCATCGACGTACACGTACAACACACTGAGATGTATTGCTTATCACACTGAGTATAACGATATGTTCAGACTAGAACACAAAAATGCACAAACCATGTTGGAATATGGATCACCCCCACCTTCACCCAACTCCCCAAGACAGGAATTGAATTGTACTTGATCACCACTGTTGACCGGTCGATATTTTCTTAATGGTCCAGAATATGGTCATGACATTATTCACTCACTTGTCATTCCAGACACGAAGAGGACGTATAATAACTCAAACTCATGTGATGACCAGGCTCCATCACCAATAAATGACGACGTCAGGGCCGCCTGATAAATACTCCCTCGTTTGGGCCGTTTTTGATAGGGCTATTGAGATGACTTGACCGTTTTTGATAGGGCTATTGCATCATTGCTCAAGCCAGTGCTAAGGACCGTGTGGGTATGTCATTCAATATGTCCACATGAATAGCTACAGTAAAAGCGTGACTGGAATACAGATCATCACAGGATAACTTTAGGTTCCTCTGATATTTTTAGAAATATGCAGTCAGTATATTTATCTGTGGGGTCATATGCCTTCTTGTTAGTGTGTACACCGGCATCGTTTTCTACCACACTTTTAACGTTGCGTTTAATCGTCACTGATAAATGGCGATGAGCCATCACAATTTTTCTGACTGTGTACGCTATAGCCAGTGTACAATGTCTATCGTGGCCCGCGGACAAGAGATTCCCATATACGTTGGTTACTTAAATGCTTTACTTGGTGCCACTTATTTCATTATGTATCCGGTATTGTGAAAGATATCTCCTATGATTGAACCATTGTTTTTAGTAATTCCATTTTCATGAAGAATGAGAGCTCGCATACAAATTTCGTCCTAAACAAGTCTCCCGCTCCATAGGTACCTTAGTTTTGATAGCTGACTTATCATCCCCACTAACGTATTCACTCTCCAGAAAATATCGAATTTTGAGTCAACGTGACCTTGGTCTTTAAACTTTTGACCTGAATTTTGATTCCTGGCATATTGTCTTACACTTACGTAAACTCGCTTACCAAAAAAATCGTCTTTTATTGATTTCCCGATTTTTGAATAACAGTGACCGTGGCCTTCGACCTCAATTTTATTGTACGTCACTTTGTATTCCCATCATATATCCACTCACAAAAAGTGCGATTTCCAATGATTTTCTGATTTTGGGCCACAGTGAATTTTTGTGAGCGACATCTGCATGGGCCCCAGCGAAATTTGAGAGAAATCGGTCAATTTATTAAAAGTTAGGGAACTAATTAACGAAAGTCGGGCTGAGACGGAGGAGAAGAATAATGTGCTCTTTATATGTGTCCGTCACCTATAACTGACTTAGCCCATAAACGAGCGAAAAACACACAGCGGGTACACGAGATACAGTATGTTCACTTTATGACTGGTTGATTATTTAAATGAACAAAATTGAAAAGAGTTCAAGAATTACGGTTAAACGTTTGATGTTTATAGATCATTAAAAACAAAGTTTTGGAAACTTCTAGCTGAAACCCTCCTAATTATATGAAATCATGTCGGATCACGAAAAGTACAGTGACAGCGATATACTTGTACTATAAATATTAACAATACACACAGTGTATTATATCCCGGGTGACGGACTTATCTACAAGACATTCAGCAAATGTCCACACTCTACCTGTGATCTCTTCAAACACAGTCGTATTTTTAAGATGTATAATAATATAGCCACACAATACAAACTCGCGATCATGCATAAACGTCCTCACTTCAAAACGGGTTATGGGGTTAATATACTGCATGTCATCATGTGTTGTAAACGTTTTCAAGGGGAATATTCGCCAGAAAGAGGAATACACATGTATGTAGTATGCATACTTGGTATATAAAATGATGTTTTTGTGGAGTAAGGAGTGTACTGTGACGACCCTCGACTAAATTATTTGGAAGTTAACTTCATCCATTTTGCAAAACACAGATAGCAGTTATTCTGACATCTACTGGCTAATTATTTAGAGATCGTTCAATAAGAAACCATAATAGGCCTATTTGGAGTCGATATCCTTCGGAAAATACCACGATTGACCATTTTTTCCGTCTGAAATATTAAAAGATGATTGGTCGATGTTTTAGGTCTGATGCTTAAAGACTTATCCAGCTTTCCTAATAGTCGGTTATTTAATACGCTATTCGTTTACATAAATCTGGTTTAATAAACTCCGAATGACGACAGTCCTATCAATATCACGATCCAGGTATTTCTCCGACACTATCACTACGGTGGCTTGTAAGGGCCATGCATTGATTTTTGCAATTTTCTGCCTTTTACTAGTTTTCAAGATTTCACTTTCGCCTTTTCTGTAATTTCTTGCCATTGACATCGATGCATTTCCGAGATATAAAGTTGTTTTCTGGTTTTAACAATTTCTTCCATCCATTTTCAAGCCACTGCAAAAATCGAACAACCATGTGAAAACACTAAAAATTAGCAAAAACATCGAAAAAGTATTTCAACCGCGGTGGAAAGTATTTCAACCGCGGTGAAAAGTATTTCAACCGCGGTGGAAAGTATTCCAACCGCGGTGGAAAGTATTTCAACCGCGGTGGAAAGTATTTCAACCGCGGTGGAAACTATTTCAACCGCGGTGGAAATTATTTCAAACGCGGTGGAAAGTATTTCAACCGCGGTGGAAAGTATTTCAACCGCGGTGGAAAGTATTTCAACCGCGGTGGAAAGTATTTCAACCGCGGTGAAAAGTATTTCAACCGCGGTGGAAAGTATTTCAACCGCGGTGGAAAGTATTCCAACCGCGGTGGAAAGTATTCCAACCGCGGTGGAAAGTATTCCAACCGCGGTGAAAAGTATTTCAACCGCGGTGGAAAGTATTTCAACCGCGGTGAAAAGTATTTCAACCGCGGTGGAAAGTATTTCAAACGCGGTGGAAAGTATTTCAAACGCGGTGGAAAGTATTTCAACCGCGGTGAAAAGTATTTCAACCGCGGTGGAAAGTATTTCAACCGCGGTGGAAAGTATTTCAACCGCGGTGGAAAGTATTTTAACCGCGGTGGAAAGTATTTCATCCGCGGTTGAAACTATTTTAACCGCGGCTGAAACTATTTCAACCGCGGTGGAAAGTATTTCAACCGCGGTGAAAAGTATTTCAACCGCGGTGGAAAGTATTTCAATCGCGGTCAAAGTATTTCAACCATGGTTGAAACTATTTCAACCGCGGTGGAAAGTATTTCAACCGCGGTGAAAAGTATTTCAACCGCGGTGGAAAGTATTTCAACCGCGGTGGAAAGTATTTCAACCCCGGTGGAAAGTATTTCAACCGTGGTGGAAAGTATCTCAACCGCGGTTGAAACTATTTCAACCGCGGTTGAAATACTTTCCACCGCGGTTGAAATACTTTTCACCGCGGTGGAAATACTTTTCACCGCGGTGGAAAGTCTTTCAATCGCGGTCAAAGTATTTCAACCATGGTTGAAACTATTTCAACCATGGTTGAAACTATTTCAACCGCGGTGAAAAGTATTTCAACCGCGGTGGAAAGTATTTCAACCGCGGTGGAAAGTATTTCAACCCCGGTGGAAAGTATTTCAACCGTGGTGGAAAGTATCTCAACCGCGGTTGAAACTATTTCAACCGCGGTTGAAATACTTTCCACCGCGGTTGAAATACTTTTCACCGCGGTTGAAATAATTTAATTTTTAGTGTTTTCACATGGTTGTTCGATTTTTGCAGTCGCAAGAAAATGGATAGAAGAAATTGTTAAAACCAGAAAACAAATTTATATCTCGGAAATGAATCGATGTCAATGGCAAGAAATTACAGAAAACGCGAAAGTGAAATCTTGAAAACTAGTAAAAGGCAGAAAATTGCAAAAATCAATGCATGGCCCTAACAAGCCACCGTACTATCTTATATGATCGGCCATTGTAACTGAATGGGCGAGAAATGGTTTGTGATATATTTTTATGTGATATATATATTAATATAATATGTTACATCTGAGGAAGTAGATTAGTGTATACGAAATCTCATGCGAAATAAGTTGGTAAGTCTCAAAGGTGCTACACATCCTTAGTTTTGCATAATATTCAACTCTAAAAAAATGTAAACAGCCTTCCAAATTTAATAGAAACAAAATTGGTCTAGTTTGATTGCTCCGCCTCTGAAATTGGCTGCTGTGCTTTCAAATGGAATGACGTTACTTGACCCCTTTTGTAGGTCGACACACATAAGGGGAATGTATGCTGAATGTTTGATATGTTTTAGAAGATTAGGAGGTATAGTTTCTCAGTATGTGCCGATTCAGAGCTTTGTGACATTTAACCATGCACAACATCCAGGACAAAGACGTATGAATGGGGTCTCCATATATTCTGCAATAACAAATATAGGGGAAAAAGATATTTACTATGAGAGAGGAAATAAAAAAGAAGCTTTGTGAAATAGGGTTTTCAATTTGTATGGAATGAGCATGGTGTGAATAATGTAAAACCTTAGTACACATACGGAATATAGCTAAAGAATTACAGATGGATATACACAAACAATGATGAAATGAGCAGAATGTTGAAGGCCAATTTATGTAGGTATATTTCTGATATATATACTTTATGAAAAAGAATATACCAGAATTTTATTAAGTATTTTATGCAAAATAGATTTATCCTCTTATACATTGAATATAGAAGTAGGTCGATATGGACATGTCAACCGAGAGAGAGATATATATACACTGTAACCAATAATTGATGTCTTGGCCTTGTCCTCACCCTATAATGGTGATGGTCCTCACCCTATAATGGTGATGTCGAAGGGTGAGGGGGTAAGTTCATCGCCATTTATTGGTGAAGGGAACTCATCATCACCAATAAATGGTTACGAGCAATGAGTGTAGATCCAGGTTCCCTCACCAATAAAGGGTGATGGTCATCACCATATAATGGCGAGAAGCAATGAGTGAAGATCCAGGTTCCCTCACCAATAAAGGGTGATGGTCATCACCATATAATGGCGAGAAGCAATGCGTGTAGATCCAGGTTCCCTCACCAATAAAGGGTGATGGTCATCACCATATAATGACGAGAAGCAATGAGTGAAGATCCAGGTTCCCTCACCAATAAAGGGTGATGGTCATCACCATATAATGGTGAGAAGCAATGGGTGTAGATCCAGGTTCCCTCACCAATAAAGGGTGATGGTCATCACCATATAATGGTGAGAAGCAATGAGTGTAGATCCAGGTTCCCTCACCAATAAATGGTGATGGTCATCACCATATAATGGTGAGGAGCAATGAGTGTAGATCCAGGTTCCCTCACCAATA
>JAVTVY010010955.1:0-53474 GCA_036873755.1 Hanleya hanleyi | reverse complement strand
AAGAAGAGAAGGAGTAGGAGAGATATCTTCGCATAATGGCCTTCATTCACTCCGAGTCATGCCCGTCTACCAACAGTGAATTGGATTTGTGGACTATTCCACCCACTCAAACCAGTGTAGCCGAAGGACGTTGGGTAGAACATCGACCCCTGGCTAGCCTGACGGGGACGGGCCCTGTGGAATTTACCATTGAAAACAAAGATACAGCCTACCTGGATTTAGCCCACACCTACTTGTACGTGAAAGCCAAAATAGTGGACGCAGCCGGGGCCAACGTAGCGGACGATGCAGTAGTAGGCCCAGTGAATCTTTGGCTGCACTCCTTGTTCCAATAGGTGGATATGAGTCTGAGCGATAGACTCATCAGTACGTCGACCAATACGTACCCGTACCGAGCCTACATGGAGACGCTGTTGTCGTACGGTTCAGATGCCAAAAAATCCCACTTGCAAGCCGCGCTGTACTACAAGGATACACCCGGCGCCATGAATAGCGTGCTGGCTGCCAATAATGGGTTGACTAACCGCAAAAACTTGACAGCCGATAGCAAGTCCGTCGATATGATGGGACGACTGCACGCCGATCTGTTCCTGCAAGACCGCTACATGATGAACGGTGTATCCATCAAGATCAAGTTGATCCGTTCCACACCTGCGTTCGCCTTGATGGCCGGTGGAGCGGCCCCCAATTACAAGATCATCCTAGAAGATGCAGCCCTGTTTGTGCGTACGGTGGATTTGCAACAGGGCGTGTTGGTGAGTCACATGGAAGCCTTATCGAAAAAACCAGCCCTGTACCCCATCCGACGCGTACAGACCAAGGTGTTCTCTGTGCCAGGCGGTACGATGATGGCCAATCGTGAAAATTTATTTTTAGGGGATCTCCCTAAACGTATTACCATAGGGTGTGTGACCAACACCGCTTTCAATGGCGCATGGGATGAGAATCCGTTCGCCTTTCAACATTTCAACCTGAACTTTTTGGCACTGCACGTGGCTGGCCATCAAATTCCAGCCCGCCCCTTACAACCGGATTTTGGTAACCAAAACTATGTGCGCAGCTACCTGAACCTGTTTACAGCCACAGGACAAAACAACCAGGACGAAGGAAATACCATCACTCGACGAGACTTTTACCGTGGGTACACACTGTTCGCCTTTGACCTCACTCCCACCTTGGAACACGATCATCAACTGGCCTTGCTGAAGAAAGGAAACCTACGGTTGGAACTGCGTTTCGCCACCGCTCTAGCCCAGACCATTAACGTGATTTGCTACGCCGAGTTTGATAACGTCATCAGCGTGGATCAGCAAAGAAACGTGCTGTGTGACTACGCCAACTAGAGTCATGGATACAGAACAGCTGATGGGTATACTCCAGCGAGATCCGAAGATCCCCTTTCGAGGTGTGTTTCCACGCAATGTGTTTCCCACCCACTCCACCACCCCAGCAGCCTACATCCTGAATACAGACACGAGGAGTCGACCCGGTGAACATTGTATAGCTGTGTATGTGGACACCCTAGGCCAAGGCGAATACTTTGATTCCTACGGACTTGCACCCCTACATGCCGATTTGGTGAAATTCATGGACGTCTCTACTACAATGTGGCGTTGGAATACTCAAAGATTACAAGGACCCTTGAGTAGTGTGTGCGGCCAGTACTGTGTGTTTTATCTCACTCACCGGAGTAGAGGACATTCTATGCCAACCATCGTACACATGTTTGATGATTATTGTCAAGCCGAAGACCGTGATGTCCTGGTCTATGACTGGACGGCCTCTCGTTTTAATGTGCATGCTCCATTTCTCTGGTTAACTTAAAAATGCACTGCGCGCAGGCCACTTGTTTTTTTTTTATTATCACGTTATTGTTATGACGTTGTTGTTCTGACGTTCATTGATGTTGAATAAAAATTGATGAAAAAACACAAAAAATGATGGGAGTTTGACTTCTTTTTTTATTTAAGTCCACAAGAAGGTATAGAATAGATACAAATAGAATAGTAGTGGTGGTGGTAGGATTAAGGTACAAAAAAGTTCTGTCAGGAGTAGGATTCGAACCTACGCCAGCTCTTCGCCGACCAGCACTTAATACCGGCGCCTTAGACCACTCGGCCATCCTGACTTTTACATTTGTGTATCAACAGTTATAGTTCGACATTGTTCACAAGTCCAAGTAAGTGGTGCTCACACCATCGGCCAACACTTTCCGTTTCGGGTAAAAGAAAGTAAAGGCGTCTCGTTGCTGAATGTACGTCCGCATCTGGTGATCCACCACCCGAAATCCTCGGTTAGTACCACTCGCACTGGCCTGGCTTTGCAGCACGTTCAAGTACAAGGCTTTGTCGATGTTGGGATCGCGCCGGCTCACCCCTTGCAGCTAAACTTATTTTGGTCTCCTCCTCCTCCGTAACAGTAATACGTCTTGGAGGAGAGACCAATCATAGCATCCCCACTCCACTCCAGCTTGAACAGGCCCGGCGTACGCTTATCGTACTGGTAATGGTCACGTCGAGGTAGCCACTGGTCGCGTTCCGCTTCATACTGGGTACGTAACTCCGGTTTCACCAGGGACTCCCAATCCGCATTAGAGACGGCCATGTAGGCCGAGTCCGTATCCATCTCCATGAGTTGCCAGTCTGATGGATTAAAATACACACCCATGAAATCATACAGAAACTGCAGCATCCTCAGCTTGGCCACCTGATATACCATACATCCAATCTGCAGGGGTAGGTTGTAACGGATAGTCTTCTTGGCTGAAGTGACTTCATAGGTGTCGTCATCGATGACCTCCACGGACCGAAACAGAGGATAATTCACTTTTTTGCGGGCTTGGGTAGTAGTACAAATGTTCACGTTGACGTGCTTATCCTGGTTCGTAACCGTTTTTCCATAATAACCATTGCCAGTCAACTTCCAACATTCACCGATGATGGCCTCACTCGGGTATTCATCACCTTGACGACGGGCCGACGTCACGATGTCGGCATTCTCCGCAAAACAAGCGTCGGGTACGTACTGTATCACTTGATATATTTGGGTAATTTCCAAACCGTGGTTCATGTACCACTGCAGTAAGGGAGTGCCCAGCAAGATTTTCTCGGCCCACATACTACCAATCAACATCCGTCGAGGTTGAGGCAAACACTCGTGTTGCTCCGCATAGGTCCTCATGGTGTCCCCAATATCAGCCCGACCCACCAGCGTGTTGTTAAAGATGGGTGAGCACTGGGCGAAGAGAGGCTTGAGAGTGTGGGGAACATGCAAATCACATTCGACAAAGCCGTAGAGGTCCCCCGAACGAATGGCGTCGAACATGTGTGGCAGACTCAGAAGTCGTCGACGACTCAAGGGGTACTCGCGCTCTTTTAGGAAACGTCGTAAATGGGGCAGGGCCTGGCACATCGTGTGAAATTCACACTCCCACATTTCAATCAGATGGTATCCTCTCTCTTTCACATAATCACCGTTCTCCACCACTTCTTCCCGTAATTCTTCCGGTGTTTTTCCACGTCGTTCGTTGAAGCGTCCAGCGCTGAAATGGCATTCGTGGCCGTGCCAATAGCAACCGTAAAATTGGAATACGGTGGGTGTGCTACCCACCAGGGCAAACCCATCGACGGGAAGTCGACGATCTCTTATGCGCTTCTCTGTGGCGTTGGTTTGGTGTCGTATATAAATTCCCCGTCGATAGGCTTCCCAATCCAACCACTGATCAGCCAGATGCTTGTAGGGTGTACGTTGCGGTGTAAAATGCCGATCTTCCGCCAACCAACGTGTATAATGGCCACTGGGCATAGGCTGGGCCAGCGACCACAGGTACAAGGCATTCGCATCGAATCCGATGATCTTAGCACAGGGTTTTCCACTGGGGAGAGTAGTGACGTCCTTCTCGTGATAACGATGAAAAATAAGACTCGGTCCGCCGACAATGTTCTGCTTTAGACAATCATGCATGTCTGCATCTTTTTGCTGTATCAGCGAGAAGTACGTAGCACACTCTTGAAAAAGATGGCGAAGCGCCAGACCCGGTAAACTCAAGCACTCCTTGAAGATGTCGACGTGCATTTGGCGACGAAAGAGTTGCACCATTTTCTCGGCCGCTTCCAGGAAAGGAACCACATCTAGGTTATTATACCATATCAGGAAATCTCGCAAGGTGTGCATATGTTGATCGTTCCATACCTGCTGTAGTTCCCGGTACGTGTCTTCCGGACATTCCACTTGCTTCAAATCATCAAAGAAGGCGTGCCGGGGTGGCAACTGTGTTTCCTGCAAACGATCGAGCGTTGATATATACGTGTAAGGGAACCTCCCTTTGGTTTGTGCACAGTTATATGCCTTGACCCACTGATCATAGCTACAATTAGGAGCTAAGTAGTTCCGTACATCCAGGAAATGCAGTGATGTGGTAGTGAGGGCCATATGATTATTGATCTTCTTGATCACGGACTTGAGGGTATTCGACTGGGCCAAGTAGGGGTAAAGAAATTCCTTCACCATGTTCAAATCATAGCGTCCCGAATTGAAACCTAGCACCGGTAACTGGCCTAGATATTGTAGGAAGCGCACTTTCAATTTCTCCGCATACGGTTTCGGTAAAGGCACATCCCGCGACTGCAGGGGCTGCGACTCGGGCTGCCACTCGGGCTCCCACTCGGACTCGGACTCTTCATCGTCACTAAACGCTACACCCGGTATAGGAATCCGATCGTCCAGCTGGTCCAGTACGTCCTGGAACTTGGACACCAATAGTTCTGTACTAGCCGCACTGACTTCCTCTAAATACTCCATCATGCGGATGATCAACTCATGGGAATCCCCCGTGGACACGAAACATACCGGTGCAGCGTCATAGCCAGGTACGTTGCTGGAAATACTGACGCTCAGAGGAATATGGCGCTGCGTCCACTGCGTTTTCGCTGAAAACATGTCCATGGGCTCCAACAGGGCTTCAAAATCGTAACACGCCCGGTAGGGAAAATAACGATCCACATCCGGTATGATCACACCCTCATCGGCCAGTTCCTGGAAAATAGTAGGCGCATTATGATACACACCTCCCGGATATACTCGCTTGACACTGTTTTTCACAGATTTTCTCGTGGCGATGTAAGTCGGTGGAACGGTGAAACACCCGATGGCATTGGGTACAACTGAAAGACTGAGCGTACTGGCTCATATTGTAGATCAGCGAAAAATGACTCACGCCATTGTCGTCGAACACATTGACTTTCATCGTAGCAGCATACCGTTCTGTTGAACGACGAACCAATTCAGCCACAAATGTATCCTCCTCCTCGCATCGTAATCGGTATACAAAGATATTGATGTTGAACAGTGTTTCCACGTCATCCAAATTCTTGAACGGAACTCCACGGAAGTGCCGCTTATCCAAGTCTTGCTGCTGTAAATACTGTTGCCAATAGTCATTGGCCACTCTGTCACAACGGTTGGGGTTACACTCGTCCAGATGCACGGCCAAACACCGAAACAGACATTTCCGGTCTTTGTAGGGCCCATATTGCCCTCCTGTTAATGCATACAGGCCGTGTCGATGAAGCAACCACGGGGGTAGTAGTACAGGAGCACCGATAGGATGATCTCTCATTTTCGTGACGAAAAATGTGACGTTGGTCACCATATCCACAAGCCATTGGGTATTGGGGCGTTGCAACCGGGCCCATTCCAATGGATCCAACGTAGTCAATTGGTCGATGAGTGGCTCCAGAGAAATCGCATCCGTCACCGTGAACGGCTGATCAAACACATAGGTATTATTGCTGGGATAATAATACCGCAGCTGGTCCGTCTCCTTGTGCCGTAAAATGTACCCGAATGTGATATTCAACTTGAACGCTGTCACCTGATCTGTGAAAATGTTCTCGGCATAGGTAGACAAATACGTGAGGTCCTGCAGTCGATAGTTATACAAGTCCAATAGACGACGGTCACGGTGAAAACAATGGCGTATGGTAGCCCAGTGACGTCGATAAATGTCCCTGACACGCTCGTCTTCAGGCAAGACTTCAACCGGAGGTGCTGCTGGGTCCCAGGGAAAATCTTCTCCACGTCTCATGCTTTCGTGTCATACAAGCGGGTAGGCAAGCAGGCAGGCAGGCAAGCAGGCAGGCAGGCAGGCTGGTCACGTGAGTCAGGTAGGTAGTGCAATGAATACTGCCCCTCCCCTAAAAATCGCCTCCTTTTATACGTTTTTCTACAAGCCGCCATCTTAAACCCACCACCCACCCATCCACCACAGCCGCCATCTTAAACCCACCACCCACCCATCCACCACAGCCGCCATCTTAAACCCACCACCCACCCATCCACCACAGCCGCCATCTTAAACCCACCACCCACCCATCCACCACAGCCGCCATCTTAAACCCACCACCCACCCATCCACCACAGCCGCCATCTTAAACCCACCACCCACCCATCCACCACAGCCGCCATCTTAAACCCACCACCCACCCATCCACCACACCCCATGTGACACAATACGCGCTTCTGATTGGCTGTCGCGTGACGTCACAGAGGTCATATGCAAATTTCTGAGGTCAAAAGACATCATTTTACGCTTTGTATACTACTTCCGATATTATAGATAGTGGACCTCGGCTCACGTGAACAATGTGCACTAGGAGATTAGTCCCCCTTGAGCCAAGAACTGGTATCCCAAATTGTACAAATTTACATAAATATTTATTATCAATTCAGACAATATTCACAGCAATATTAAAAGATACAAGTCATGGTGTGGTGCACGCACATTGGTTCTATCTCCCAAATATAGTATCGTAAAATGTGTAATCTTTTGCATCGGTACGAAACCAAAATGCGGTTCACAGTCTGAATCTAATGGCAATTTCGCCTTCTGAAATTACGGAGCTTGATCACACCACCATTTTTCCCAACTCGTATTTTACGCCGATTCCGCCATCTCATTTCAGCTACATGGGCTGATAAACTTATCTCCCTATATCCACTCCTGCCATTTGTCCCACAACTAGTGTTAATTTTTACGGCTCTTTCGTGCAATTTCTAACATATTATACCTGTCTTATGTCCCTCCTCTGTTTGTCTTAGTCTTTTCTACCTGTTGTATGTGCTTGTGTGAATATACTAAATACGCAATCACGCCTTCCTAACAAATATCGTCGTTAAACATTGTACACGTCGAACGTTGATAGCATTTATCTGCTTGACATTTCATGACTTCCAAGACAAAATTGCGTGTAAAATCCCAGAATCTAGATCGATGGGATACATCGGTTCTTCCTGGTTATAAGTAGATCTTCGTGTAAAGTAATATTAAAGATCCATTGACTTCATATGGCTCCGGAGATTGATTCCATTAAAATCCTTTTCTTTTAGATTTTAAGATCATATTCATCTGGACCAGACCAGTATGATAAATTTGTCGAACTATGGACAAGCGAATGGAAGAACGAACATGAATGCTCATCCCCTTCCCAGACCATTCCAAGAAAGATTCCATCCAATTTTGGTAAGAGATCATGGCCGATGACTGACGCCTGACTGCTGGTATTTATTTCAAAGCCCCTCCTTCCCACCCCCACCGTGACCACCTCTTCTGTCGGGCATTTTTTCATTCCATCATTCCATTCGACATCGATATAGCTGTCAATTATTTCACACTCTGCCATGCATCTTTTATTCGCACCATCTGTCCTGCACCTGGTGTTCAGTTTCACCCCATGTTCACGCAATTTCTATTAGGTATCTTGTAATTCTCCACTATCGTGCAGCCCCGCCTCCGTTTTCTGATCTTGCTGCAGTCTCTGCTATCCCCTCTCGGTGTACATCTACTTGCCCATGAGGAAGTTTGTGTGAAGTCTTCCCAAATTGGAACCCGATAGCTTTCGCGTGTTTGAGCATTTCTGACTAGCAGAATAGGTTTGCTTCTAAATTATTCCCTATACATCGACACGGCCTGTCAGTTCCTTGCGGTTGAGTCTCTCTTTTGCGTAATGGAATATTTCAACATCTGTTGACTTCATAGCTTCGGAGATTTATTCCGTTATGTTCCAAAACCTGTTCTATTTGACGTCCATGAACTGGTGGGATCGAAACGTTTTCAGGTCTTCAGTGTTTTGTCTTTTTTTTAGAAGAGAATTTCCTTCCTAAGTATTTCTTATCTTTCCAGAAAAATGTAGCCTCTACATTGGAGAAATGGAATTCCGAATGAAACTATAGTACCGGTGTGTCGGCTGGCCAAAAGTGTCCGCGTCCTATCTTTTAACCCAGCTATGACATTTTTCTACCCATTTGTAACTTATCCATAAAGAAAAGGATATGAGAATGAACACTAATCCCCAGGACACATGTATACGTTTTGTTCGTTGTAACAAATTCAACGTCAATCATAGGCTGTGATGTAGCTGGGAATCTTATAACAAAAGCATATTAACGCTAGGGTTGCGATTGAAGCTTAACCCATGAAACCTTTTTCATCATACCGACTTCCTGTTGTGATCAGGAATAATTCATAAATCGCCTGTATGCCGATTTGTTCATATTCTCTATTACCTCTAATGCAGGGAGAATTGTATGAATAATATTGTCTCGTGTTTTTATCGAGCCCGTAGCTTTAGCTGCGGAAAGCTCGATATAGGTGCCACAATGATGTCCGTCTATCTGTCTGTCTGTCTATCTATCTATCTGTCTGTCTGTCTGTCTATCTGCAGGACCAAGTAAATGTTAAAGTTTTGGACTTAGAAATTTTTCCCTCAGGACCAAGTAAATGTTAAAGTCTGATCCCAAGGCCTGCCCGACCGCCGAACCCTCATATTTCAGATGCTTGCATCGGGCTACACATACTGAACCCATCCACTACCCTGGGGGAGCATGTCCCCACCCCTGGGACACCAGGACCAAGTAAATGTTAAAGTTTTGGACTTAGAAAATTCCTGACACAGCTTCTCGGCCTCACCTATGTCTCCTAAACTAAGGCCCACCCGACCCCCTGAACTCTCATCTATTCCAAATGCTTACATCGGGCTTCAGATATTGAACCCATGCATTGCCCTCGGGGAGCATGTCCCCACCCCTGGGACCTCAGGACCAAGTAAATGTTAAAGTTTTGAAATTTCTGTCCACAGCATCTCGGCTTCAACTATGTCTCCTGAACTAAGACCATCCCGACCCCCCGAACTGTCATCTATTCCAAATGCTTACATCTGGTTACACTTTTTGAACCCATCCACTACCCTCGGGGAGCATGTCCCCACCCCTGGGACACCGAGCCCCACCCTCTATCTCTTAAACTAAGCTTCGCCCGACCCCATACCCTGATATAGTATGGGAGCTTAGATCATGCTACACTTATTCAACCTATCCACTACCCTCAGGGAGCATGTCCCCACCCCTGGGGCACCGAGCCCTACCCTCTATCTCTCAAACTAAGCTTCGCCCGACCCCATACTCTTGTATATTCGGAGAGCTTAGATCATGCTACACTTATTCAACCCATCCACTACCCCAGGGAGCATATCCCCACCCCTGGGGTACTGAACCCCACCCTATATCTCTTAAACTAAGCTTCGCCTGACCCCATACCATCTTGTATTCAAGTAGCTTTATATATCATCATACACTTATTCAACCCATCCGCCATCTACACTTATTCAACCCATCCACTACCCCCGAGAGCATGTCCTCACCCCCGGGGGCATAGAGCCACACCCTCTATCTCTCATATACCCTCATATATTCTGGAAGCTTACATCATTCTACACTTATTCAATGCATTGCCCGACCCCATACCTCATATTTCAAATTTTATATCTGTTATATGTGAAAGTAACCTACTATTAGGTATGAGATGTAGTGTACATTGTATATACACACACACAACAAATGACCTACAATATATACTTTATAGTAATTACTTATAGTAATACGTGTAGTTTGATGACATTATTTTGTTTCAGAAGTACAATATTAAATAACCTGGCGGGGGAATCCCGCAGTACTGAACCTCTATCAGTTTTGAATTTCGTGTCGCCTTAAATGAAGGACAAAATTCCCTTCAATTTTGCTATCAAATCATTCTATTCCAAATCATATGATTTAGCTTAATGCTTTTACATGAACCATATTTGTGTCCACACATTTAACTTATTATATTAATTAAAACTGATGTGGTGTCCCAGTTTTACCAGTGCACATTATTATGTAGCATTACACATGTATGATTGAAAACATTTGTCATTATATTCTTGTATTTGCATACAAATGGGAGGGTTCACCCACAAGGCTGGTGTCCCATTCCATACTGTAAATGACACCTCTACTCCAACTATTACACTCTGTCAGAAAAGGGATTATATAATTCACGTATCATGACACAAAGTTACACCAAGAAGTTCCGTGGTCCAAATTGCACAGTCAATTGTCCCTAACTATGCGCTGTATATGCTTACATGTACTTTGAAAAAGAAATGTAATCTTTATTTCAAGTTTTATAATATAGTTTCTTTTAATCCAACCTCAACATCACTGATAGAGAAACCATATTTTTATGTATTGTCTTTTCAATGATGTACTACCTCAAATGATGTGCCACCCAAAAGGGCTCGATCTTTTTACGAAGCTGCATGTTGATATACATGGAGACGATAAATATGCCATCCGATAGAGAGATCATCGAGAGGCTTGGTTTAACAAAAAATATGTAACGAAAAATTGACACGCCATTTACACTGTCAGAAGAACATGGTCGCTCACCCTATATTACATGGTACAGACGTGGCCGAACATGGCTGTACATATATTTTGTCATGGTCATGATGCGTGGTCGATCAACGTGTTCGGTCACGTCTGCACCAGAAAATACCTGTGGGCGCGGCCATCCCTCTGTAAGAACACAGATTTTTGTACATAATTAAAGAAATTAATTTTTGGCTTAACAAACGTGAAGAAAATGTTGGAAGAGTATTGCATTACAAGTATCTGGTCCGCCATTCATAAGCCCTCCAGCATAGGACAGCATGGTTTTCATACCATGTTTGTCTGGCACAAGAGGCAGATTAAAGTGCCAAACAAATTAGGCTCTCTGACGATCCATTGTGATCACCAGTGTCTGTAGAGCCTAATTTTCGAAATTCAATTTTTTTTTTGTAGTTTTGGTTAGGTTTTTGTTAGGTTTAGGGTTTTGCTAGGGTAAGTCTGTTTGGGTCATCGTCGCCGTGTTACCAATGAGGTTAGATGCGACGCTAAACTTCAAACAACCAACCAACCAACCGCCATTCATAATTCAGTCGCCGTCCATTGAAGAATGTCCACGTCCATAATACAAAGACCTATTCCATATTCCATATAACGGTATTAGCACCAAATTCAAAAAGACAATCATAGTATACATAAACATAGGCTAGTTTTCTGCAAGAGAGAAACGGTCAACAGTTTTCAATGATGCCTGCAAGACATCACGATGTTCCAAAAATATCAAATCCGTATCGCTGGTCAGTATTCTTAATCCATAATATTCGTTGTAAAGTCGTCATCTAGAGAATGATGTATCTCTGTCACACTATGATTGTGACTGTTCATATGAGCACCATGAGAATCGTGAAGTACAGAGTTCATACGGCCCCTTGCCCCGGAGTAAGCGGAATATGACACAAGCTACGAAACGTAACGCCATAGATCTTGCACGCTACTCTCGAATTTTGCTATCAGCATGCGATATGTATCGCCAAATTTGAGAAACTTTATTGAATGGAGGTGCTTGGTGGTATAGCCCTTTTTATAAGTTTCTGCAACAATCTTTTGTGACGTTGATTAAAATCGTCACATTTAATACAGGATCCAGCAAACGCTACTAGGCGAGATATGTATACGCCACTGGAATATTACTGTCCAGAAAGGGATAGTTTACGATGTCGAAATTGTAATCATCTCTTTTGTCATAAAGTCGACGAGAGAGAAGACCCGCTTCATTTTTATAGAGATATAGGTGTAAATATGATGTGCCTGTAGGGCTATCTGCAGTTTCTCTCAAATCCAGTGAAGGTGGATAGATATCCTTCACTGCGTCATTTATATAGCAATTATCCACTGCGAGAAGATCGTCTATATAGCGTTTGGTGAATTAGAAGGAACGGGCTTTGAATGGATCGGTTTTGAAAGCGCTTGCATATAATATTCATAAGAGAATAGATATAGGTCAGTCAACAGGACCTTGGAGAGAGAGAGAGAGAATTAAGGTTTAACGCCGCATTCAGCAATATTTCAGCTATATAGCGACGAGTACCAATGCTGTTGATAAATTGTTGCCAAATTTCACATAGATATTTTTAATGAAAAATTCAAGCAACTCTATGAACAAAGAAACATCACATGAATTATATCACTTGTATGTAGTAGAGCTAAAGAATGATTTATGGCTTCCGACATTAATATATCTACGATCAGTTTTCTTGAACACAGATACTATTAATGAATTTAGACGGTCAATAAGGTCCCGGTGAGATATTGTAGTATAGAGACTCGAGAAATCCCTTGTGGATACATGTCTATACGGTATGTGACATTTAGCATCAAGTTCTTCCGTAAGACATTTTGAGTTTTTCAATATCCGCATACATTCAACGCCAGAGTTTTTAGAAATAGTGGTGCAATACCTTTCCCAAAATGCCCCCTGAAAATCAAATAAAGAGCGAAAAGCCCGATATAAAAATTTTAACAAAATGAATATAACTGTGGCACTGTTTTTTTGGAGTTTTAATTGTCCAGTATAAGGGAGCATATCAAAATTTGGGCCGTTCTCTTTCTGCATTTCGGCGTGAAGAAAAAGACTGTACGCGGTCCAACTCGCTGTGCGTAAGAACGCCTCCACGCCCAAACGGTCAGTCATGCAGTATGGACCGTTCCGCAGTGCGGATCTGTCCTTTGTGATATGGTCATTTTTGGATTCACGAGTATAATTTGCACAAGACCGTAACCTTCTCCTCTTAGTTATTTAATTTTCAGACCGTTCAATATCCATTGTAGAGTTATATATAGTTGAAAAATATATTAATACGCGCGGTGTGGGGAAATATTTGAGCATGCCCACCTTTGGTCTAACTTCATGGGTCCGACGATGCACACAGGAATACGTAATCATCCTGATCCAGATGAGATTAGATATAGATTACATAAAAATAATGGCGAGATTCAAGATATATATATGTCTTTTACAAACTAAATTTCAGCTTATAGGCTTCTAAAGTTGTAATACACAGATCTGAAAGCCCATCACCGACGATATACACGCAGTGCGTTTAGCGAAATTTGAAGCGGGTTGTGGAGGGAGAAATATAGACGATTAAGTCAGACCGGTCTAAAGTGGTCGGGGAACAATTTTGTTTGGACCGCGGTCGAAAACAAGTTTTGGAACGGTCCAGAAGGACCTGACCAACGTGAAATTGCGACCGCGCCGATGACAAAATCTAGCTTTAAAATACTAACAGCAACAACATCGACGAAGACACCCACTGCTAACCAAGCCACTGTGCCTTCCCCCGTGTTTGTTGACGTTTGACGATCCTAGTAAGCTCCCGGTTATACTTGTCCAACAACCGTCTATATACTCCTTTATCTCCTCTATCAAGGTGAATCACCAACAATTACTGTCTATACTCTTAGTCTTCAGGTAATATCCTTACTGAAACGCGATCAAGAATTTGGTCAAATGTGTTGGACCATTTGGAATGAAGTTATATTGGATCTTCTCTGGTCACCACGTGACCAAATGTGGTCATGCCATTCAGGATGTCCACATGAACAGCTGAGATACAACTCGTCACAGGAATCATTTTTTTCATTCTTGGGTTGCATTCAGAATATGATGCAGTCAGAATATTATGTGATTTCTTGTCAGTACGTCGATATCTTTCCCCACCACTGTTGTATGTTGCGTTTAAATGTTATCTGTATACGGCAAGATAACGGTCTTGATTTTTGGTCCTTGGGTTGTCTTTGGTTACCGTATACTATTTCGGATAACGTTCTTCTATCTCAGGACCGCCATCGAGTGTTATAGTTTCATTGCTCTGCAGCCCCGTGGGGCTTCCCGGGATTGACCTGGGATGTCATTGTGCACACCCCAGGTCATGGTAAGAATAGGCCTCAGCTCCTCAGACAGCTTGTCGTAAGAGGCGACTAACTGAGGCACCCGTGGGGTTCCCGGGTGTGAAAAGGAATAGGACCCCACCCGTGTGGTTCCCGGGTGTGAAAAGGAATAGGACTCAACGTCGTGATACAACTGAAATATAGTTGAAAGCGACGTTAAATCATATCCACTCACCCACTCATTGCACTGCACTGTGTATTCATGGTTCTATGTCCGCTTGTTAGGTGGTCAATTTCAAATGCACGCAGCATGGAAATTCAGCCATTTTCCCTTTTCGCATGATGTTGGGTAGACTGTCATAAGTATATTTCTTGGTCTTATAAATTCGTCTTCTAGAAACCGGGTATGCAGAATGATTTTTTCGGCAATCTTGCAATGTTTGTCCCTCGAATGCGTTTCTAGAAAATGGGAAATTTCAAACACTATCCCCTGGTGGGTAATTATATAGAATTTCTATACACCATATCTCCACTAACCAAGGTGCAATAGCAGATGCATCTACGTAAAAATCATCTCGATAAAATGCATTTGCCCTTGAAAAAATAGGGAAATCTCGCGCAGACTTTTTGCTTGTGATCGTGCGCCCGAATTGTGTCGTCTATCCTGTCTATCAATAGCTGGCCGATTACATAACGAAGCGGGGGCCGAGTGGTCTAAGGCGCTTCGCTGGTGACCGCTAGCCTCACACCGCTGAACCGGCGCGGGTTCGAACCCAGCTGGTCCATATGTGAAAGTTTGTCAGTTACTTGCCGAAGAGCGGTGGTTCTCTCCGGGTACTCCGGCTTCTTCCACCAACCAAACTGACTGTCATCATATGAGTGAAACAAACTTGAGTGTGACATTAAGCCAAATTCCCTCCCTCTACATAACGAAGTGCTTATCTGAGCTTCTCTTGCAGAACGAAATGTCCTTGCGTGCGCTGAAGCTCGATGGAGCAAACGTTATTCAATGATAGCAAGGTCAAGAAAGGATCAAAAGAGGTCTGGAAACGCTCACAGCAGCAATCGCATGCCTATGTCCTAAAAGCACACAGGATCTACACTCTTGAAACGCTAATGTTAGATTTAACATCAAGAGTGTTGGAGGAGGGAAAGCATTTAGAAAGTGTTTTATTTATAACATATAAGTGTTAAATGCAAAATTTTAAGCTGTTGTATCCAACACTTAAAAGTGGTGAATACAACACTTTCTAAGTGCTTTCCCTCCTCCAACACTCTAGACGTTAAATATAACACTAGAGTTTTAAGAGTGTATCGCGTCTGCAATAAGACTGGGAGGGGGGTTATAGATAAAGCGTAATTAACTTGGGTGTTTTTGTTCGGACACTATTTATTTGAGAGAGAGAGAGAGAAATTAAGGTTTAACGTCGCATTCAGCAACATTTCAGCTATATAGCGACCTATTTATTTGATGGACATTGCGATCATTGTATAAGGTAACTATAGAATCAATAATAATCTCTAAAAATCATGTTTCTCCGAACTATAGAAGGTTTGTTCAATGGAACGAATGATGCTTATATAATAATTCAACGGCAAATATGAATTCAATTCTTTTAAATTGTGTTGGTCTTGTTATCGTCCCAACACGTCCATTCGTCTTCTGCCAATACAAAGGAGATGGTATTGTTAGGCGGGGTTTTTGCCCACAGCCAGTCGACTCATAGGAATGTACATTTCTGCTCTCCATCTGTCAATCACAATGCAATGTGCAACTTGTCGTCGGCGGCAACTGTCAATCAACGGACTGAATGTTACGGTGAACCATGATAGCTTCACATATGTTCGGTACTAAGACGTTATTATCAGTTTCACCACGTTGCAGTCGATTTTACATGCACATATTGGAGAATAAATACACAATTTAGGCGAATATATTGCCGTTGTAACAGGTAGCGACAGATCGTTCGATTTCAACGTTTGACTGGCCCGTAATGTCCACACGGTATCGTGTCATCGGTAAACAATATTTATTTTACTTTTAATTGGTTCATAATGATAGCTCAAAATCTTATTTCAGATATACTGAATGCAATTTTTCTTATATAAAAAATGAGAAAGAATCGACGTCACACATGTTGACCTACTGAGATTCGAACTGGGTAAAAGAAAATTTCGAGGCGCTGGTGATCCAACGTGCGTATCCACTACACCACGACATACGAACAATTGTTACGGGCTATTTTGTCACTTTAATCTACTTACGAAAACTTCAAACGTTATGAATCATAACTTTTCATTTTTTAATATGAAGGACCCCTTGGACCAAAAAGATCTTCCAGCAGTGGGAATATCATGTTACCACACAACCCCAGGTTAAATGGCGTTCTGGTCCAAGGTGTCCTTCGCGTCTAAATGCGTGTCTGAAGGACTCGATTTAGATCCTTTTTTCACGAAATAGCACAAGCTGTGGATTTCAGTTTCATGTGATAACTATAATCATAACGCAATCGCACTAAAACTTTCACATATTGTGTACTTATAATTTTTCTTGCCGTTACATTAAAACCTAATTATTTTTAGGACATTTTATTTTTTCGATTTCAACCGCACCACGTATAGGCCAAAATCCCGCCTTATCGTACCATCACCTTTCGACTCTGTAAACCACTTCATTAGGGCATAGAATTTGTTTGTGTTGGTTTGGATATCATCTGGGCATATTGATAGCTATTGATTTTCCGTGAGTAACGAGGAGAAATCGGGATATTCACCAGTTACATACCAAGACTTGCATATCATAACATGGACAGACGTAATGCGCATGTATACTCATCGGAACAGTTGACAGTTAACGAATTGTAACACGGGAAATCGATAATAGAATGATCTGAAAGAACGAGTTAAGATGTTCACATTACGCCTCTGTAAAATGTAGCATGAGCTGAACCAGCCATTTTTATGGATTTACACGTCATGATCGAACCTATAGTATTTTTCTTATAATTAGTCGCGGGTTTGAGGGCTTCTGTAAAATCAGCCGTATGGTTAAAATCAATTTCCTTTTTTAGAACGCTCTCGAAAATACCTGGATTGAACTCAACCTACCGAAAACCAGAAAAATTCTTATAGGTGGGATATATAGACCACCTCGATCCAGCATACCGGACTTCTTTGAAATGTATTCAGCACTATTAGATTGCTTAGACCCGGATGTTGAAACTGTCATTTTAGGAGACCTGAACTTGGATACTTTTTCTAGAAGTGAAGCTAAGAAACTATTGGACATATCAAAGGATAGGGCATTTTCACAGTTAATTAAAGATGCCACTCGGGTAACTCCTACTAGTCAAAGCTGCATAGATCTTATTTTTGTTAATGATCCCAGTAAAATTACACACTCTGGTGTGCTCGAGGTTGGCATATCTGATCATTATTTGCAATACTGTGTCCGTAAAGGACAGATTCCTAAGCTGCCGCCAAAAATCATTAACACAAGATGCATGAAAAATTTTGACGAGCAAAAATTCATAAAGGACGTTAAGGATGCCCCATGGTGGGTTATGAACGTGTTTGATGATATACAGGACGCATGGGACTATTTCCATAAACTTTTTAACTATATCTGTGATATCCATGCTCCAACAACACAACGCAAGGTTAAAGGTCAACCAGCTCCCTGGATAACCGATGAAATCAGGAGTCTCATGTACCAAAGGGACTATTTTAACAAACAGAGAAAAAAGACAAAAAGTACCTTTGATCATGAACAATATAAAAACTTCAGAAATCGGGTGAACATTGATCTCAGAGCAGCAAAAAAGGACTACTTTGAAACGAAACTGTTGGAATCCATGCAGAACTCCAGACAATTATGGACGCATCTCAAACGAGTCCTTCCAACGAAAACTGTGTCCGAAACTGCCGAACTAAATGTTGATAGCGCAGTCATAAAAGACAACTATCAGATTGCAAATGCTTTTAATGCCTTTTTTAGCTCAATAGGAACCAAACTCGCTGAGAAATTTGGAACGGCGCCGTCTAGGACGTCTCAAAATCAAAATGCTGACGGTGTGATTGACTTCAAGTTCTATGAAATTTTTCCAAATGTAGTCAAAAAAGTAATTATGAAATTACACTCTAAAAAGTCCTGCGGTATGGACCAGATTTATTCGACCTTTTTGAAAATTGCCTCAAATGAAATCAGCCAACCGCTCGCGTACCTCTTCAATATTTCTATGAAGACGGGGAAAATCCCAATAGAATGGAAGGAAGCGAAAGTAACTCCAATTCATAAAGAAGGTGACCTGTCTGATCCTGGAAATTATCGACCTATTTCGGTCATCTCGAATGTAATGAAAATTTTAGAGAAGATAGTTCACAGACAGCTATATGATCATATTTCCTCCCATAATCTACTAAATGTATTTCAGTCTGGTTTTCGACCTGCCCACTCAACTTCTACTACACTCATTAATGTAAGTGATTATATACTCAAGAACATGGAAAGCGGACGCACCACAGGTGGCGTATTTCTTGATCTAAAAAAAAGCTTTCGATACAGTTAATCCATATATTCTTTTGAGAAAATTATCAAATTTTGGTATAAGTGGTGTTGAACTTGAGTGGTTCTCAGATTATCTTATTGGTAGATCTCAAAGTGTCAGTTTTAAGGGATGTATGTCAGACTCCACAAAGCTTAGTTATGGAGTGCCCCAAGGCTCTGTTTTGGGTCCTCTTCTTTTCATTATTTATATAAACGATTTGCCCTCAGTGCTCAAGCATTCTAAGATAGTATTATATGCTGACGATAGTGCTATATTTTATTCTGATGTTTCTGTTTTAAAGATAAATCGGGCCTTAACAGAAGACCTAGAAAGTGTATCTACTTGGCTCAAAGAAAATTGCTTGACTTTAAATGTGGCAAAAACTAAATGCATGCTATATGGAACACATCAACGACTTGCTAAGGAACCCAATTTGAATCTAGATGTGAATGAGTGTCAAATTGACCAGGTTGACGTATTTAAGTATCTTGGTGTTTACGTTGACTCTTGCTTGACATATAGAGATCATGTTGACAAAATCTGTTCCAAAATATCGCAACGGATAGGTGTCATCAGCAAGGTCCGTAAATATATTTCACAGGACTGTGCAAAACTACTGTTTACATCTATGGTAACACCACTATTTGATTATTGTGATGTAGTGTGGTCGAATTGTAGTGACAAACTCCAACGAAGGCTCCAGGTTTTACAAAATAAGGGAGCACGAATTATTTTGGGTCGTGGGAAACGGGAACACGTAGTAGACATGCTTAAAGATCTAAATTGGTGTGATGTACGGAAACGACAGGAAATGCATGTCCTGGAAATGGTTTATAAATGTACAAATGGAATGGTTCCCTTTTATCTATGTGATTATTTTAATTTTAACTCCAGTGTTCATACTTATACCACAAGGCAGAGAAATGACATTCATATTGTTCTGTGTGCCTCAGAAAGCAAAAAGAAAACTTTTTTTATATAGAGGAGCTATTTTATATAACAAATTACCGACTGAAATCAAGTCATGTAAATCTCTTTACAGTTTTAAACGTAAATTAAGCGCATTTTACGAAGGCAACTGATTTTATTATACTTGTTATTTAATCGAGGTACAAGTGAACTCTAATGCCCCCTTGTATATATTATTGAAATTGTGTTTTAATGTGTGAAAGTTGTGAGATACAGGGCCGTCCTGGAAAGCAGCCGTTTGGTTGAGGATGTATTTACCCTGTTTAAATAAATTATCTATCTATCTATCTATCTAACGTATATAACAAAGTTATATCTATAGAATGTCATACCACTCTCCGTGATAACTGCTACAACACTTGAGTTTTAGAGCTTTTTGTACTACCCGGGTTAAATGCCATAAGGGTTGTTCACGTGAATCTTCACCAATACATGGTATGTCGTCATAATCTATTCCTTTTTCTCTGGCCAAAGGGCAATAGGCGGGGTGAGATGTCATTCAAGGGTTGCTCTGTTTGTCGTTTGGTTATGAAGACATGAGATTAAACTATTGTCGTTGACAAAGAACGAAAGATTCGAGAGTACGGGTGGACCAGTACAGCCGCTATGTTATGCAAATGTCCTCGACACCTCAAAGATTTGGACGCCTCTTAGACACAGCATAACCGTATCACTTCAATAGTATGGTGATCTAGTTGGACCAAAAGTGTGCCCCGCATTACCTCATCAAAAGCGTGAGCGACAACGCAAAGGGTGACGTCGTCTTCCAAAACACGATGTCGCCCTTTCGCATCGTAGATTTACAAATGTAATTAACGAGTGAGCAATCAAATTAAACTATACACTTACAATACCGTTGATGATGTCCGACTCTAATCGACTGGATCAATAATGGGATATTTGCTATAAAAATGTAAATATAGGTCATACGGCCATCCATAGATTACACCGTCATTGAAATAAAGATCGTGTGAAGTTGTCATTTTAATTCATGCAGTCACACATGGAGGCATTGCCCCTGTCCTTGTGAAGGTAATCACCCCGCCTATTGCCCTCTGACCAGAGAAAAAGGAATAGATTATGACGATATACCATGTATTGGTGAAGATTCACGTGAACAACCCTTATGGCATTTAACCCGGGTAGTACAAAAAAGCTCTAAAACTCAAGTTTTGTAGCAGTTATCACGGAGAGTGGTATGACATTCTATAGATATAACTTTGTTATATACGTTCTAAAAAAGGAAATTGATTTTAACCATACGGCTGATTTTACAGAAGCCCTCAAACCCGCGACTAATTATAAGAAAAATACTATAGCTGGGGGTACGCCCATCAATGAGAGTACGCTGACTCGATGTCTTGACGAAAGTACCCTCGGTTATTTCGATTTGTCTACTTGGTTCTGATACAACATAGAAATTAATGGCCGACACAATTATCAGCATCTATCCAGGCACTCATTGCCCGCCTCTGGGCATCGCTTGATTTCTAGTACATTCGAATATGTCCCCACATGTGCCAGCTACCTTTTTAGAGCAGCGCGACCTGGGAACCAGGTTTCTAAACGCGACGTTGTGTTTCAATCTCGTGCGTCGAGTTGTGGAAGTCGATGAGCGACGCACATTTGGCCCAAATAGAACACCATATTCTTGCAATGAACTAGCTTATATTTGCTTTTGAATATTGTCTCAAGGATGAAACGATTTTTACAGATTTTGGACACGGACATTTTTTGTGGACGACGACTGGCTCTGTATATCGAATGTGGCGCTTGTATTGTATAGTTAATCTCCACTTGACACTCCAAAGTATAGAGAATTACAACGCATATAAGGGAAGTGGGAAGAGGTGCCGACATACTGACAAAGCCACATGACTTCACAGTATAGTCTTTTGGTTAACCTATTCTAAAGCACATATAAAGAATCTAACGATTCGTGATATGTGTTGTATCTCAGGTACGCTTTTATTGTACCTGTTCATGTGGTTCACTTGGATGATATGACCACACGGCCCCTAGCACCGGCATAAGCGGTATTAGATACAAATCTAGAGAGCTATGATGAAAATGCTCTGACAACTCGTATATTGGTAATTGGTGAGCTGTTTCGCTGTGTCTCGTAAATCATCCCAACTAATAGCTGGCCGCTTATGTAACGACGCGCTTATCTCAGCTTCTCTTGCAGAACGAAATCAATCAATCTTTTCATACGCTGAAGCTCGGTGAAGCAAACGTTATTGAACAAGAGCAATGGCACAGATTTGATACTGGATTGATTGCGATAGTATCTAGAAACACTCAAATTGTTCGAAGAGGTTAACCCTCTCAGCTGCAACTAAATGTTTTTATTAAACTAATCTGGCATGGATAAATTAAACATGAACTACACTATAGACGGGTTCAATATCCGCATATTAGTTTATTTATACTCGCACAGCCGTGATACAATACTCTGATATGTCCTTTGATAGCACCGTTCTTCATTCCCATTTTGATGGTATTGAAAGTCGAATAAGGTTAAACCGTGTGTATGACATCGGCGACTGTCCGGATATATTCATCTATTCACATCTGGTAATTTGTTCCTCTGAAGCTCTGATCGCCCCGACACAGAACATGAGATATCAGAGGCTTATGAAACACGACCAACCAATTATTCCAATCTTATGGGACAACAATGATTCCAATCCGTGCGTGTAGTTTAAGTAGAGAGACTTCTCATTTACCACGAATGTCAGACTATAGAAGTGAAAGTCCATGAGATATAAAGAAGATTTATTGTGAGATGATATCAGAATCTTACACCACAGACTAAAAGGCCATGTTCCTTTTCCCGAGGCCATACATACTGCGCTCTAGAACGCATCCCACCTGTGAGGCGAACAAGCGACATACTGCGCACTGGCACGCAGATTTTTATCGGGCCAATCAAAAAAAATTATTTGTTGTAGTGAAACTGTGTTGTGTGTTAACATGTACCATATAGTAGCTATTAACAAGAATTTTACGGTATGTTCTTGATCGAATATAAACAGATGAAATATGCAAGTGTCAGCACGAAACGATTATCCAAAGCAGTTTGTACTCATTTGTGTACCTGCCCTGCGTATTTCGAAGAGAAAACATGCAGAAACTTCTTCTAGCGACAGTTGCTGGGTCTATTATTCACTCATGGACAATTCATTGTTGAAGTTTGTATCTGCTGTTACTCCATGGCATCACTGCAGAGAGCAAAGTATTTGTCTCTATTTGGTCCCTTGTTTCTGCAGTAAGTGTGACAATCAACAGTAATTTTACCGGTCTGGCCTAATTTTCTCTTCGTACTAGGCACAGCTCAGACGGAACTGAATAGATATTTCTTTTTGCGGTTTGTGGATAGTTCATACATAACAGTACAATAAAATGTAATTTGTATGCATTCTTCAGCGATCTATAAGCTTTTACGGGTACTTTCACTATTTAGCCTGCGTGAAATACATGGACACAACGATCCCATGCTCATGAAATTAATTATATGTTTTATTAATTACCGGCGATATACACGTCAAAGATATTTTGTATAATAGTTTAGATGGTAAAATGCCGAAAATAAGAAAAAACGCGGAAAAACATTATCACATTATAACTTACTAGAATGGGGCTCCAACGATTAAAAACCAGCTTATCTCTGGGCTCAACGCTGCGTCTAATCTATTGAGCTGATAAATATCCATAGCATCCTATCCCTAATTAGTAAACACATTTGTGTCAAGAAGGCGACCATTGAAATAAATTTTAATTTCATTTTTTAGTGATCACGGCAATACAAGCGTCTAGTCCGTCATTCATAATTCAGCCGTCGTCCATTAAAGAATATCCGCGTCCATAATCCAAAGACCTATTCCAGACAAAATATATTGATGGTTAAACTGTATGGAATGGAAAGATAAATTGAATGAATTGATTTTTATTCTGGTTCTTGGCTGTCTCCTACACAAAACTCTATTCAAATCGGCGTAAAATGCGTCCAATTTATTGAAAATGAACTTTCGACGCGTTTTTAACTTGCAATTCGATCCTTGCTCGCACCAAAATTACCTCGTTTTCTTTAAATATTGGAACTTAAGGATGTATACTCTGCGGTATTGCTAAAAAAACAATTCTTCCACAATTTTTCCATAGGGCTAGCTGTGGGCCGATGGCCAGGGAAAGGGGCCATGGCTCCTTTGAAACAACACTGAACAATTCAGGAGGGGTTTCCCTAAATGATGTCATTTGGACGACTTAATAACCAAAGCCCAAGAACTTTCATAGAAGGCCATCGTGCCAAGGGAATTGTATCGATTACTGAGGACGAAGGTTTATGAAATCCAGCCAGCCGTTATTTTTGCGATCATATAGGATATGAAAGAATTTCGATTCTAGTGTGTACTTTTAGGGGGATACAACTGATATTTACGACGTACCGGTATGTAAGACTGCAGACATCACCACAGGAGTGAAAATCGACGAGATAGCAAGAAGATTTGTGCGATCTCACATATCGGAATCCTCCTGCCCAGACTAAAACCGAATAATGAAACGACAATTTCGTGGAGGTATAGTGTATGTGATATCTTTTCTTCGAGATTTATTCTCCCTGCGACTGCAGGTACCGCATAAAATGAAGTATTATTTGCTGAAATGAAACTAATTTGATGCGAAGTGATTTATAATCCCTGGATGACAAGTATTGAGGTCGTGGCTGTTCCTCTGCGAAAAACTTCACCAGAGCGTGCCGGAACTGTTTTATCTATGTGCTTTTGACTTTTTGAATCGTTGATTAACGAGTAGGAATCCCGATACTTGTTATTGCATAACAAGATATGTCTATCATTGTGTGGACAGACAGCGCATTTATGCTCATCGGAGCAGGCGACGGTTAATGATCGATGTGACGGGAAATCAATATTGGAATAATATTGCAGCACGAGGTGAGATTAGGATTGGCATAACCTGAACCAGCCATTTGTACGGGTACGATCATTATGATCGATGCCGTATAGTTTTCTGGGACACTGTTTTCTGGGACACTGTTGTCTCACCTAACTATAAGTTGAAACAGTTTGGACTCCTTCGCGCCACGGATTAGTAGTTGTATTCGCCTGCTGTTTTTGTTTTCAGAAAACCTCTTGGAAAATAAATATGACCCGTATTATGGTTGATCAATAACCCCAGCTGTTTTAGACACCTATAAACACAAGTAATCCTGGGGCTGACCAGTACTGTGCAGGGACTACATATCTCTGTTCATAAGATATGACCCTGCGTTACTGAACATACAGTACTGAGCAACAGCTGGTCATTACCCTTGGCTTGCTAGCCTATGTTTATGTATACTATAATTGTCCTTTTGAACTTGATGCTAATGCTGTTTTAGGGGATGTGGAATAGGTCTTTGAATTATGGACGCGGATATTCTATAATGGACGACGGCTGAATTATGAATGATGCTTGTACTTTAAACCCTTGTATGCCTGTATTCTGCGTGTGGACAAGTTGTCCTCAAGGCCGGGCCCCTGCACATCTTCATCATGAGCACAATAAGAGAAATTAATGGTAAGACAGTTCCGAGGAACCTTAGTGCATGTTCCTCGGTCGAGTCTTTAGTAGTTCGAAATGCATCAAGACCTTTTTCAATCCAAATGACAAAGCAAGGTCACATCAAACCTTGTAACATTGCGCTTGATGATTGTTTAGTACCGAATTCTACATGTGATAATTTTAAGATTTCTAAGTGTGGACACCGTGGTTGTCACACGTTTCCACTCTTTAATACTTCAGCTTCATTTAGTTTTGCGTACCTAGTAATTCACATTCTGTAAATTCGTATGTTGATCTTAGTTGTTCCACTACAAACTGTATTTATTTAGTTTCCAGTAAGAAGTGTGGTCAACACTATGGTGAGTGATGAGGACCCAAGAACACTCCTGATGAGGGGACCTAAATATAGAAAGCCGAGAAGAATAAATCTGAAGATAGTCCTGTCTGCATTGGAACAGTACGGTATTGATTGGTCTAAGCGAGAAAAAGTTGAACCTACAGTACTCACTGATTGGCTGAACTTCAGAACAGAACAGAAGTACCATTCCCCAAGCAAAACATGTACTGATGCAATCTCAACTCACAAGTAGTTCTGGCCAATCTCAAGAGTAAATTCGCCATAGCCCCAGGAGACAAAGCTCCAAATAATATAATATTTATATGTAAATATTACTATCACCAGGTGCTAGTTAAGGAATTGAGTGTAAGCATACCATCATCAAATACGTCTACTTGCTCCCAAACTTACTCTGTAAGATATATTTAACGATCACAAAACGTTTCTCAAGGAAAGAGGTATTTGTCTTCTAACCAATCATACTGACAAGTATACTAGAAACCCAAAATGCATAAATCACAGCTAGATTCATAGCTAGTTCTAGAAGCTGGTCCACCAATCTTCTTTCAACCCAGGGCCCTTTAGGGAAAGGTATTGCGCCACTCTGGCGTTGATTGTTTGTGGATATTGAAAACCTCAAAATGTCTTACGGAATAACTTGATACTAAAAGTCACATGCCGTACAGACATGTATCCACGTGAAATTTCTTGACTAGCTTTACTACAATCCCTCATTGGGGCCTTATTCTCCATCGAAGTTCATTATTAGTATCTGTGTTCAAGAAAACTGATCGCAGATATATTAATGTCAGAAGCCATAAAGCATTCTTTAGCCCTTAACACATACAAGGGATATCATTCATGGGGTGTTTCTTTGTTGATAGAGTTGCTTGAATTTCTTATTAAAAATATGTATGTGAAATTTGACAACACAATATATCAACAGTATATAGGCGCTTTCAAAAACCGATCCATTCAAAACCCGTTCCTTCTCATTCACCAAACGCTATATAGACGATCTTCTCGCTGTGGATAATCGCTATATAAATGACGCAGTGCAGAATATATATCCACCGTCACTGGATTTGAAGGAAACTACAGATAGCCCTACAAGCACATCATATTCAGATCTATATCTCTATAAAAATGAAGCGGGCATTCTCTCTCGTCGACTTTTTGACAACAGAGATGATTACAATTTAGACATCGTAAACTAGCTCTTTCTGGACAGTAATGTTCCAGTGGGATCTGCATGTGGCGTATACATATCTCGCCTAGTAGCATTTGCTAGATCCTGTGCTAAATGTGACAATTTTAATCAACGTCACAAAACATTGTTGCAGAAATAAAACAGGGCTATTCCACCAAGCGCCTCCACTCAAAGTTTCTCAAATTTGGCGATACATATCACATGCTGATAGCAAAATACGAGCGTAGCGTGCAAGATCTATGGCGTTACGTTTCGTAACTTGCGTCTAATTCCGCTTAACCCGGGGCTAGGGGCCGTATGAACCAATGTACTTCAAGATCATCATGGTGCTCATATGAACAGTCACAATCAAAGCGTGACTGAGATATATCATTCTCTAGATGACGACTTTACAACGATTATTATGGATTAAGAATACTGATCGGCGATACGGATTTTATATTTTTGGCACATCATGCTATCTTGCCGGCATCATTGAAAATTGTTGACCGCTTCTCTCTTGCAGGAAACTAGCCTATGTTTATGTATACTGTGATTGTCGTTTTGAAATTGATGTTAATGCTGTTATATGGAATATGGGATAGGTCTTTGGATTATGGACACGGATATTCTATGATGGACGACGACTGAATTATGAATAATGCTCCAAACAGTTACTGTACAGTTTTATGCAGCCAGCAACTGAGCGGTTCTGCGCAGCAACTGAATAGTACTGCCCAGAGCCTGTACAGTGATAAAAATTGTCAGTTTCTTGACTGAAATACACTGCTCAGTTAACGACTTTACAGAACTGACCTGAAGATTTCCACGCAGTAACACAGAACCATCCCGCATTAGAGCCTTTCTAACGGTTTCATCCCCGGGGTGTGCCCTGTGTACAAATCATTGTGGTTCTACTTTATTATAAGTACGGATCATTAAAAAATACAGACCGTTTTGTCCTGTAGTTAACTACCTTGTGCCTACTTGGATTTGGGGCTAATAGCTTTTTTTATGAATTACGTCTTTTATATTTGGACGTGGAAATGATATATGAGTTTTACATTCGAAAATCTCCTTGTGTGTGACAGTAATTAAACCAAATTTTTTAAATCCAAAAGCAGGAAAATCAGATTTTTATTGGAGTATACATACTGAAATGTTAACCTCAAAAAAAATGATAAACAATTGCATTTTATGGGAATGGTGATTGATCAAACAGTGTAGGACGTTGTGTTACATTTTGGAGTCTTGTATTTATTTTTGATCACGTTGGCTTTTGTGACTTTTTTCATACTGATTTCAAGTTACGAAAAATCCATTGATAATTTATTTTTCATCCCAATATATGGAGGTCATGTTGGATTTCAAAATGGCTACCATTTTAATCAATATTATGGAATTTAGGGCATGTGAGGTGATGTTTGATGTTATATCATCTATTTCGAGTTTCTAAATGTCTTTGAATGTAGAGCTATTACCATAACCATTTTGAAAAAAAAGATCGCTTCAAAAAATCCAAAATGTCCACCATTTATAGTTGAATTATTCAGCATCTCCCTTTCTTCACATTTGTCTGTGATTTCACTGGCTATACCTCTGATTTGAACTTGATTCATTACAATAGTTTGAAGAAAATATATACAGTAGGAGACGCTATGATTAACGAATCTGACTAACTAATGGATGAGAATGAAGTGGGAGGAGAGGGCGATCAGCATACGTCGGGTTCTTTATCCCCCGATATTAATCCCGAACGTTTGATCTTGGTATTGGCTGTCAAATCAACTCTAGGCTGTTGGTTATCGATTTGAAGATCAGTTTTCGATATTTCAATGCAAAACAACCCTGGAAAATCTATAAAAGTCATACCGCCCATTGTACTAATATACGGGGGCAAACAGGTCCAAATAGGAAAACAGGAAAATCTCCCTATCGGGATCTCATTTAACTGGGTGCACGCAAATAGGAAGGATAAATAGGAGTGATAAACATAAATCCTAGGGCGTGATGAAAGACTGATAATTTTATGAGCGTGCGGTTGTGCGTCTGAAATGTATACACTTGAACAACTGAAATTTAACAAACAGGAATCACAAATCTAATCACAGTTGGGCTATTAGGCGCTACTTTATCCAGAAAAGTCCGCCTTCAATATCGGATGAGTTCTCATCGGCCAATAAGGGCGTCTAGGTAATAGTATATGGATCTTGATGCACAGTTCAATATACCGTATCGGGAACATTGTAATAGGTACAATATGTACCATAATTACAGTCTTTACCATAGTTACCACTTCCCAGTTTCCGGCTTACACCAAGTTCACTTATCTACCCATAAAGAATATGGGTATCATCGCTAAAACTAAAAAATTATCAGCAGTAACCAACGGATACTCTCTCGAATCGTAGCTCACATTGTGCGTTGTTGCATTTCTAATTTGCTTCACACTTTCAATTTGGTGTGTGGCATAATCATTTGCATACAAGAGCTCATGCCCCCGAAGAGCTCATACCAGTTCACCCTCAGCATAAGGTACTGATTGCTTCAGCTGTAGTCAGTCATCCACACAGCTCACAATTCTTTCATCTTCTTCGAAATCAGCTCCATCATTTTCAACTTCAGTCAGCTCTTTTGGGGGAAGATTTTGTCATGTTCCCAAAACTGTTACAGGCCGATTTTCTGAAAACTGGTCTCCTATTTCATGTGGCAATATGTTGACACTTAGTGTCGTAGTCTCTGGAACAACAACTTCCTCCAGAGGACAATAGAATAATTAGCAGACAGGTAATTTATGCTGTGAAAAAGAATTCATTCACCACACTCTATTTGAACTGTTATCCTTCTGTCATTTGCAACTTTGCCTGAAAACTATCCCTGTGTACAGAAACAACTCTCTATGGAATTTGCTTATGAAATGACTTTTTGTAGAGATAGCCTTAATCGTCCGCGGATTGTAGTTGTCGAAAATTCAGTGTGAATGTTATCTGGAAATCATAGGACAACCTGTTGGCATCTTAGGCTGTATCAGCGATTAATTTTATCTTTGAATCAGTAACTGGCGGGCAAGCATGTTCCCCTCGGCATAAATTACCTGTTTGCCTTTCGTAAGCAAGGATGGCATTCTAGCTTCATTTCTGAGCATGAGAGTGAAATGTAAATATATGGTAATCCACATATCGAGGGTCGCGCCTGGATCCCAGATGAATAACCTACTGTATAGGGGTTCCAAGTGTGAGCAACACGCCTATAATGGCTGTCTTGCAAAATATATCGACTTTGTGGGAAAACTGTTTATATTATTTAGCCATTACTTAGTCCACAGACTATATCTCTGACAGTTTGTGAGGTTTTTGTGCGAGAAAACGCGATCTACTTCCGGCATCTCAACAGTGTCTTTGATTGATGGTAAATAGATACATTTGCATTGTAGTGTTAGAGAGTGACATTCGATTCAGAGTCCCTTGTTTCAGGATAATGATTCAAATCAACAACAAACACATGATGGAATTCTAAAGGAGATTTGGTGGGATTAATAAAAGGTGGTTTAGGTAGTTTTCGTTTATATCTAGGACTTGAATCTGAAATCCCCGATAAAATGTGAAATAAAAAAGTATGATAAATTTGTTTGAATTATGTTTTATGAGAAAAAATTTATCCTACGAGGCTGAAATTTTCTAAATTATCTGTAGTCAACGCCTGTCCAAAACAGTACAATTTTGTCAAATTCCGTGAATGTTGTGCTTGCAAGGAAACAAAACGGCCATAATGGAGGATGGCAATAATAGCAAGCTGACCCGTAGTCAATTTCAAATGCATGTTTCAATGAAATTAAGCCATTTTGGGATTATGTTGAATGGATTGACATAAGTATATTTCTTGGTCTTTTAAATTCGTCTTCTCGACAACGGGTATGAAGAATGATTTTCTCTGCCATCTTATAATGTTTCTGTCTCGAATGCGTTTCTAGAAATGGGAAATTCCAAATACTATCCCCTGGTGGGTAATTATCTAGAATTTGTATAGACCAAATCGTCACTAATCAAGGTGCAATAACAGATGCATCTACGTGAATATCATCTAACAAAATCATTTGCTTCTGAAAAATCATTTGCTTTTATCTTAACTTCTCTTGCAGAACGAAATGTCCTTGCGTGCGCTGAATGCGCATTTATACTCATCGGGACAGGTGAAAGTTAACGAATTGTGAGACCGGAAATCGATACTTGAATGATCTGAAAGGAGGAGCTAAGATATTCACGTCACGCCTCTGTAAAATGTAATTTGAGCTGAATTAACCATTTGTACGGGTATAAAAATCATGATCGAATACAGCAGGATCACTGGGAGTGCTTTCATCAATGATGACTCGATGTACCGCCTGGTCCGCGGTTATTTCGATTTGTCTACTTCTGAGACAACATAAAATTTAATGGGTGACACAAATATCAGCGGCTATCCAGACACTCATTGCTCATATTTTGGCATCGCTTGATTTCCAGTAGATTTGTTCGCAGCCCCAAAAGTGTCATCTACCTTGTTGAGCGGCGCAACCTGGGAACCAGATTTTCAAACGCGACATTGTGTTTCAATCTCGTGCGTTGCGCCTCGAGTTGTGAACGTCGACGCGCGACTCACATTTGGCCCAAATAGAACACCATTCTCTTGCAATTTAGTAGCTTGTGTTTCCTTTGATTTAGTGCTAATATTGTCTTATGGATGAAATCTTTGGATTTTGGACGCGTACATTTTTCATAGACGAGGACTTACTACTGAATAACGAATTGACGCTTGTATTCATAATTCGTTGTATCCACTTGCCTCTCCAAAATATAGGGACATCTCGACATTATCGGGCTACTGTTTTCTGGTGATGCATACGCCGTGTCTCGTAAATCATTCCAATCAATAGCTAGCCGCTTACGTAAGGATGCGCTTATCTCAGCTCCTCTTGCAGAACGAAATAAATCAATCTGTTCATACGCTGAAGCTTGGCGAAGCAAACGTTATTTAACAATAGCAATGGCACAAAGTCGATACTGAATTAATGGTATTTGGAAACACTCAAATTGTTCGAAGACGTTAACCCCCTCAGCAGCAACTAAATACTTTTATTAAAACAATCTGGCATGGATAAGTTAAACATGAACTATATTATAGACGAGCTCTATTTCTCCATATTAGCTGATCTCACCCACTCGTGATACAATATTTTAATACGTTCAGTCTTTGATAGTACCGTTCTCCAGTCCCATTTTGATTGATAGAAATCGAATTTCAAGTATTGAGGTCTTGGCTGGTCCTCTGTGCAAAAACTTCACTACAGCATACCAATGTGCTGGATAAGAATGTCCTAGTGATGAGTGTCCCTTCTCATATCCTCTTCTATTGCAACTAAGGGCGGACACTTGTCCCCAATGTGGAGAAAAAATAGGAGCCGAACTATCGTAACCACCGGACATTCTTAGCCTCCACACCGGCACTGTCTTATCTTTTTGGTTTTGACCCCCTTATGCAGTTTCCATTTTCGTTGTTAACGAGACGAAATCCGGATACTCTTTGCATAACAAGACCTGCCTATCATTGCGTGGACAAACAGGCGGAAATCGATATTAGAATAATATTGAAGAACGAAGTAACATGTTCATGTCAAGCCTCTGTGACTGGCATTAACTGAACGACCGCTGACATTGGGGTATTTCAGATTTTTTACTTCCTACTTCGTTATGTATGGGCATATTATACAGTCTCGGCCGCAATGGTTGGTGCATTGGTAAAATATTCGAAACCTTCACAGGTCAGTGTAGTTCTGACGATGTATTTCGACGGTTCGTGAATCCCCGATGAATTACAGTGACGTCGCCAGTTCCGATCCCGCGTCAGTTCCGACCCACTTCCCAAAATATTGCTTCTTGTCATAACCATGATCACGCGAAATCATAAAACATTTGGTGCATTCAAGCAAGCTGATCAACCTCTCAATCATGGTTAAATTATATTATGCATTCACTGGTTTTGTTGGGAGACAGCTTTGCACACCCACTCCATACACACGACGACATCGGTCGGAGTACAAACATCATGACTCACCGTTGGTCAAAAACCGTGTGGTCTGCCAGCGCTTCCGATCAAAGTTTTGATGTTTTGTTTCTCACAAATAATTATCATATGGTACTATGTATCTGTCATAAATTTATTCACTGGAGTGTCTCCCTTAAGGCTACCTGTCCGATTGTTGACATCAACTGACGGACCCAGTTCCGAACCACCATCATCCATGGATGGCCAAGCTGGGTCGTACCATGGCCTGAAAATGTCTTGCGAACGCAGCGCTCGCTACGTAAAATCGTAACTCGAGTGCTGATTAGCATTTCTTCTCTTTAATCTGCTGTTCAGGGGTAAAATATGTAAAATTACAAGCGTCTAGTCCGTCATTCATAATCCAGCCGTCGTCCATTAGAGAATATCCGCGTCCATAATCCAAAGACCTATTCCATTTTCCACATAACAGTATTAGCACCAAATTCAAAAAGACAATCATAGTATACATAAACATAGGCTTGTTTCCTGCAAGAGAGAAGCGGTCAACAGTTTTCAATGATGCCATTGTTTTATCATCATTTTCGAGTGAGTATACGCTTATTAGCCATCGGAGTTATTTCAGTGTCCAATATATCTTGCCAATATGATCAGCTCGACCATATCACTATCAACCCCAACCCGCATTCTTTAACGTCAAATGTTCACTTATAAGATGAAGACGTTAAAAACGAAATATCCAGCTAGGACCCTATTTTGTCAGAAAAGTTATCATGTTGACGATTACATTTGTTTATATCTGGGTCAAAGGTCAATGTCAAAACGAGGCTGGATCGGAACTGGCGACAGTGGGTCGGAACTGACACCTCTCATTCATAAATGTAATTTTATTTTCCCTGCAGTTCATTTCATCGCCAGCTAAGTTAGTTTGTTAATAAAGGATATGGACAATTGTACGGCGATCAAGATAATGATTATGCCAATCAAACCATTTCCTTATGAAACAGATGCAAATTTCACTTTGGTGGGTCGGAACTGGCGACGTCACTGTACCTGTTTCCTTGAGCTTTGTTCGACAATCTACATGTATTGGAATACGAAGAGTGTACCATTTCCTGTGAAATATCATTAAGTTATGCAATTATACCTAGGAACGGCAATGCGAATGAAAAGCAACTTTTTCCCCCAAGAAAGTGACGCTGTTTCCGAACACAACGTAGCCATTTAATGTTATTTGGTGTGTAGGCTTACTGCTTTGGCGTCAATTGTTGGTGTAAACGCCACGGTATGTCTTTCGCAAGGTTTTGACATTGTCTGGCAGCTTGGCGGTAGTTTTAGTATGTTGTTGCTGAGCTCAGACTTTCTTTTCCAAAGTGAGGTATGACGGCTTAAGCTCGACGTAATGTGCGTCTGAAATGGTCCACAATTCTAATTCCTGGAGTCAACCGTAAACACGAAAAACAGTTGCCATAAGAGCTGGCTGATTCAAAGTGTCGATCGCAAGACAGTTCTTTTGATAATCTAATCTTCTCTCTCAACAAAGGAATTTCATTTGAGAGGCGATGGATCGTGTATTCGCGGCAAGTGGTATTCACACGATACAATTGGAGAGATTGGAAGCTGGGTTTCTGAAAACAAATTGATAGTAATCGAATTCCTCTGAAAGAAAACCATGTAAGTAGCATACCATGGCGTTTTACGCCAATGATGACATTCGACGTGAAAACGCAGCATACCATTGAATAACGATTGACTACAATGTGGTTGCAAGCATTTCTAAACTCGAAAAGATTTCCATCGAAAGTTTATATTTTTATAAGAAATCGCTTTTCATTCGCATTGACGTTCCCAGGATTTTGCATATAGATTGATGATATTTCGTCTGCAATGGTCCACTATTCGAATTCCAATAGAGGTAGATTGTCGATGAAAGCTCAAGAAAATAGATAATTTTAAATACAGGTATAGTTTTCTTCAATTTAGTCATCACCATTGTCTCACCTAAACGTAAATTTTCACATTTATCTCTCTTATACCGTTTACCTTTACCCGATTATATTGCAGCACCTGTTTCATGCCTTTCGTGCAGAAAATTCACCTACTTTTTGTTACCCTGACCATTCGAAGTTTGTATCAGCCATATGTGCCCATCAAATGTGGCCAATGTGACCGCCTCACTTCGTCGAAGTAACAGTTCACGGTACATGGTTGAATATACTGTATCGGGAACATCGTTATAGGTACAATATGTCTGTACCATGGTTACAGCCTTTACCATAGTAACACTTTCCAGTTTCCGGCTTACACCAAGTCCACTTATTCATCCATATAGAATACAGGTATCATCGCTAAAACTGAACATTATCAGCAGTAACCAACGTACACCCTCTCTCGTCTTAGCGCATTTTTAATTTGCTTCACACTTTCAATGTGGTGTGTGGCATAATCATTTGCATACTACAAGAGCTCATGCCCCCGAAGAGCTCATACCAGTTCACCTTCAGCATACTGGTACTGATTGCTTCAGCTATAGTCAGTCATCCACACAGCTTACAATTCTGTCATCTTCTTCGAAAATGCTGCATCATTTTCACCTAGAGTCAGTCTTTTGGGGAACACATTGTCATATTCACAAAACTGTTACACGGAATGTTGGCAGAGTTTCTTAAAACTGGTTCGCTACTTCATGTGTCAATATGTTTACACTTAGTGTCGTAGTCTCTGGAACAATAACTGCCTCCAGAGGACAATGGAATACTAAGCAGAGAGGTAATAATACTAACACAGACTTGTTGATACTTACCTTGGCTTTGGAAAAAACGAATGGTGAAAATGAATTACATTCACCGCACTCTATTTGAACTGTTATCCTTCTGTCACTTGCAATTTTGCCTGAAAAGTATCCATGTGTACGGAAACAAATCTCCGCGTCTCAGGAATGTGCTTATCAAATGGCTTTTTGTAGAGATAGCTTTGACAATCTGCTAGGAGAAGTGCGAGCTGATATTTTGTATTCATGCTCACATAAATCTCAAGCTGATGTCCGCACCATGCATTTACTGCTATTGAAAGAGGGACTTGGTGTCTCCCTTGATATAGTGTGAATGTTTTTTATAAATCATAGGCCAAACTTTTGCGTATCTTAGGCTGTATCAGTGATATTTTATCTTTGATCGAGCTCGTGTAACTGGCGGTCAAACATGTTACTCTCGGCATATATTATCTGTTTCCCTTTTTTAAGCAACAAGGGCATTCTGGCTTAATTTTTGAGAATGGAAGTGAAATGTGAATATATGGTAATCCACGTATCGAGGGTCCATTTTGACATAGTATTGAAGAATTGCAAACACCATATAACCTGACTTGGATTATAATACCGAGATAGTCACAGGCACACAAGTAAATCACAGAAGAGGGAGACCACAACTTCAACATGTGCATGGCAGTGGGTACAACTGGCTTCCCTGTAAACTAGAAAGATACTTTAGAATTCCGCGTTATGAAGCGCTTAGCTACCAGGATGAAGCATCACCTCTGTCAATCATATAAGGCTACACACGTAAATTCCCCCCGCGACGGTGCCGATCGGCATGGTAAACAGTGTGACCATTGGAATGGTCCGGAATGGTGACGACCGGGTTCAGAATGGTGACGAGCATATCGTCACCACTCGTGACCATTCCAATGGTCACAATGTTTACCGTGCCGATCGTCACCATTCGTTTGACAATCGTGTGTACCGCTCCGGTACACAGGCGCATGTTTACCGTCTGTGTAAACATGTAACTCTTCTGTATTTCAGGGTACATAAAGTATTCAGTCTCCTGTCCGTTGTGTTATATATGTCAGTTATTGTACCTGCTTGGAGATTTATTCAATGTGTCCGACGATGGACACACCACTACGGACACGAATGGTGCACGAACGGTACCGGCGCGGACACAAGCAAATAGTTTTTGAAACGCCGGCACTGCGTAGAACTCTTTTACGTACGGAGGCTCAGTTAGTCCGCTCCTCGTGGCGCGTTCATCGCTGTTCGAATTCATCCAAAACAACAACAACATCATATTCAACGAGTAACAGCAGCTGGCGAGTCAGCAGTCGACTTGGAGCTTGTGCGTCTTTTTGCTGTGCAGCGACAACAGTCGACAATGAGACAGGCCTGCTACTAAAGTCAAAGAGAACAGAAACAGGAAAAAACAACATGGAAAATGGAGGAAAAGGAAACAGAATTTTGATCTGCCAGGCTGCCGACGTCATGCCATGGACGTCAAATCCACAGGCCCCAGTGTCTGGACAGTAGAATTTAAATTCAGTATAATTTAAATAATTTAATTTTTTTTAAGTTCCTCTCTGTATTATAGGATGACTTAAAAAAAATTAAATTATTTAAATTATACTGAATTTAAATTCTACTGTCCAGACACTGGGGCCTATGGTCTAATCGTCATGGAACAGGTGAACGAGCGAAGTATTTCATTAATTTAAAGAATTTATTTTGATTTTGAAAATGGACTGTAGCAGGTAATTATAATTGAGTAGATGGAAGGGAAAGAGGGAATGCTTACATTAGCACTAAGTGTTTTGGTGATGTGCACTGGAATTGGGGGGGGGGGGGAGGTAGTTGGAATCTTGAACTTACAGAAAGCCCAAAAATTAATAACTGTATTTCAGAACGGGAATGGGATACCATTACCACATGGAAATTTTGTTTTTCCCCCAAGGTGACAGAAAAATGATTACCATTTTTTTGTTTTTTCCCCAAGGTGACAGAAAAATGATCTGAAACCTCCAAAACCAGGGCTTCGTGTTTAGCGCGAGTGATAGTTCAATCATGCGAGCGACGTTCATGATTGAACTACGCGAGTGATAGCTCACCTGCACGCAAACACTCGCATAAATTCATGTCACGAGAGTGATTTTAGCTCACGTAAACTGTCACATTTTATATTGTATTATATTGCAATCACTCGCCTCACTTTTAAATACCCTCTCCTAAATATTTTGACGTGAGCTATTTTTAACTCGTGCACTAAATGTAAACATGAAGCCCTGTCAGTGCTAAATATTATGCTGAGTGAGTCCAATAACTCCCATGTCAATGCAGCTTTATTCTTTATGTACCGTACAAAAGACGGTTTTGTATTTGATGATCTGAATATTAGTCCGGGTCAAACATATGTTAATAATTATAAATGTCTGGTTCATCATTCATCTGTCGTCCATCAAAAAATAACCATGTCCATAACCCAAAGATCTATAGATGTCCCTGATACACTCCTGGTTTCCCTGCTCGTTAACCCTGCAGATAATCGCCTCTTGGCCGCTACAGGTCCTTAAAGCTTTTTAAATATGCATTATCCAATCATTGTGCTGTACTGGCGATTCCCCACTATGTCTATTGGTCGAAAGCTGGACTCTTTGATGCCACAGATAAAAATACAAACTGGGAAAATTCTCCACAGTTTGATTTGAATTGGTTAAACAGTTTCCAAAGGCTGTTTATAAACTCTATTAACATTAGTCCTTGGTAATTTGATGAAATATGGAATGGAGACTCTGTTACTCCAGAGTCACTCAGTATCCGGGAGATGAAACCAGGGCCTAGAAATCCGTGATAACTGGAATATTTTCGCCCCGGTCCAGAACTCAGCCCCATGCTGTAGATATAGGGAGAAGAATACGAAATACAAATTAACATGGGGGGTCAGAGTCTCGCGTCCATGCACCTGTCAGTTCACCGGGGCAGAGCTATTTTGTAAGAATTAAAGGGGAATCTTACTGGCACTTGATGTCTCAAGAGTGGTAGATCATTCAATTTTTGTGCATAACCTCTATTTATTTGTATTTCAGATCCATTGTTTGGAATTTCACTCATCTCTGTGCAGCTATATTTTAGATTGACATTCTATCATTTCTCCATGATCAGAGAAGTATTTCAGCTGATATTCCCACTCAAACTATGTGAGTGCTGGAGAATTGCTGTCTGCTATCAACGATGCTGCAGAAATTAAATCAGCAGTTTGAGTAAGTGCAGAGGTTTCATTTTCAGGCCTTTGTCATTTGAAAATCAGAGAGATATACACTATGTCCTGGAGATCTCCTGGCACTGATAATTTAAAAAGTGAGGAGGGGGAATTTCACAATAAAGCAGGGTAAGCACTCCGAAGAATGACAAGCAATTCATTGTGACTCAATATTTCGGTTGATTCCTTCAAACCATCGTCAGTCCGGAGTTATTTTACAGAGAAACCTAAGGTCAGTGTTAATTAATTGTTTGTTTCTCGTAACCTTGCTTGTAAAAATACACATGCTGAGTGCGATGATTATTAGTTATTAATTATTAACTTGCAAACCAATGGTACACAAATATGAAGATAAAAGGCAAGTCTCCCTCATCAAAATGTAAATCCCTCATGGATTTTAATAAGTTGCCATGAAAATATAGATGAGGGCTCTGCCTCTGGTTACGGGAAAGGAACCATTAATTATCAGTGGCCTAACAGAATTTCACCTCATCTTAAGCATGTAAAGAGGGATTTATACCCGAAAAATCTGATCAATCAAATTTTCCGATTCATTGCCAGTCTTTTGGCGATTTATTCCCAATGTCTTAGAAAATTCACCCATGTGTCAATCTCGACATGAGGAAAATATTGAGAAAAAAAATCATATTTACGTTTACTTTGTACATAATTTTTGTCAGTGGGAATGTCAAACGGGCTTATTCCAGTTAAGTATAAGAACCCCAAATACAGGGTCAAATTGATCCACAAGTGTCAAACAATAGCACTGGATCACTATTTCACTATTTATTATATTGAACATAATTTGGTTAATATTTTTACCTGTAGGTACAGGTAAAAATATTAACCAAATTATGTTCAATATAATTTTTCATGCCATAGCCCTTAATTTATATCTGTATATTGGGATAATATCTTTCTATAGTTGGGCTAATATCACTCCGGTTGTATTGTACAACAAGTTGTAGATCATTTTGATGCTTCAATTCATTTGAAGTTGCTATACTTACATATAACTGGGTTAAGCCCGATCGATTTCTGATTAAAATTATGTACAAATGAATGTGGGCCTAAATATGATTTTTTTTTTTCCTCCCTCTCGTTTTCCTTATTTCAATTTCAATATCTTCCTTGTGTCGAGATTGACAATTCGGAGAAGCTTTGTGACCTTGAACTCTAAGCTGTTTGTAAGAAATCGCCAAAAACTGACAAGGGGTCGAAAAATTTGATTAATGAGCTTTTCGGGTACCATATAAATCTCCCTTAAACCAGAATTAGAAAAGCTGTGGTGATGGAGTTTGATCTCTCTCATTAAACACAATATTGTAAGAGCTTCAATGTGGAAAACTGCTTCATTGCCCTATTTAATGTGTAGCCAGTGGCTAAGTTGATCTGATTGGTTGAAAAATGAGATTTGTTCCAGCTTCATTTAAAAATCAGTCCAGGGTGTGCAGAAGTTCACATGGTGTTGCCCTAAATCTGTTTAGATTTAACATGGCAGAGATGTCATATTGTGTACATGTGGGAAGTGCACAGGCCACCTCAGCTCATTTTAAGAAAAACAGCCTACCAAACAGCCAAATTTTGGCTAATAATAGAGGGAATTCCATTAAACGGTGCATTAACCTAAACCTAACTATAACCTAAACAAATTCAAATTAAGAGATAACCAAAATCCTGTTACCAAATTGATTACTAAAACACCAACAAACTAATAACTGAAATAATTAGGAAAGATAAGCAAACGAAAAACAAGCAACCCACTAACTACATGTAAACTCAACCGAATTGCAAACTAAACAAAAAAGAAAGAGATAAATGGAATGAAAACAGGAATGATAACCACCAACTTAAGTGAAACTAAACAAAACGAAACGCAAAAATCTCTAGGGCCATGCGCTATTTGACGGAATTTCCTCTCTTTCCTGGCCCAGATCAGACATGGCCGGAATTTTCTTTTTCCACCAGTCGTGCTGGTTACACAAAACAAGGTGAAAGCAGTTTTGAACAGAGCTCTTTATGAATATAGTGTTTATGGTCAAGTCTGGGATTTAAGTGTTGCATGGATGCATACACTTTGAGAGAAATTCAGAATCCACTAACACACTACTTTTGGACACAGGGACCTCAAATATTAAAGCCTTTGTTTATTTACAGATGTCATTGATGTACACAGCTCCAGACTGGATCTTCCGGACTTACAGTACTGCAAGTGAGGTATTTGGTTATGTGTGTGGTCAAGTTTAACGCGCGACGCATACAGTAACATGCTATACCATAATACTATAGTCTCTTTGTGATAAACAGTGGATTATTAATATCTAGTACTAGAAATATGTGACTGTTATAAGAGTACATGGATGGTGTGAGAGTAGTTTCAGGTGAAGATTGAATCATTCTGGGTAAGTTTCGCAATGCAATGACTAACGGATGGAGGGAGGGCTCGAACTGCCATTTCCTCTCGAATGCAGCATTCTGGGACATCCTTATTTTGGGGAAAATTATACATATAGTTTCATAAACATCGAGGCAAAAATTCTGAAATTTTGGAAAACACAAATTTCTGAGAACTTGTCATGCATGTGACTGTCATTTTGAATTGACGACTTTATCAAGCTTTATGCGACTGAATCTCCATAACCCTCTGTCAGTTTAAGCAGAACATTTCATGTGTTTTCACTTTTTGTTTCAGAGTTATGAAGAAATAGTATGTATGTTGTAAGAACTTCCCCATCAAGATGGTATCTGTTTGCAACACCCTAGGAATTAGGAGTAAGAATTAGACACATCATCTGACCGACTACATGCTGACTAAGATAGAGCTGTTGTGGAAGATTGCCACCATTGTCTCTGTGAGTATGGACCTCAACTATGTTTAATGTATTATATGCTCATGAATGTTCTCTTGCAACAGATATATTTCATATTTTCCTTTTTATATTCTTCATAGATTAATTAATGATGGAGTTATCAGCCTATCTACTTCATTTGGTTTAAATGAAATATTAAATCTCCTAGTAGCTTGAGAAAACTGAGCTCCAAACTTGGTATCTCAAGCTCAGCTGATTTCAGAAATTAAATCTGTATCACTTGTCTGCCATTGTTTGATGCCGAGTTGAGAAGTCGGATCAGACCACCTGGCTGGACGTCAATGCTTGTTTGTAAATGTTCCGACTTCAGGATGCTGCCTGGTTTCATGTGATGTGATGTCACAATGAAGGAAATATAGGCACTGATGTTTTGCAAGTCAGATTTCAGCTGGGCTTGAGGTACCAACTTTTTATATGTAAAAGCTTCTTCTACGAGACAAACTACATGTACTTCAATTTAAACCAAGCAAAGTGGATTCACTGATATTTTTATCATTATTCATGTTATTCAACCAATATAAAAAAATACTTTTGCAATTCTCCTTCAGCAGGAACAATGCTGCAGTGGACATTGGCTATCGCGCGACAGTTATGTTTTCAAATAGGTACTGTAATTCAAAAACTTCAAAATGTCTTTATTCGTGCAACATAAAGGCCACAGTTTTTATCGGGCACAACAGAATTTGGCACAAGAACTTGACCCTCTCCATCTACTACAGTCGATGCCAGTACATTGTTCTCTTAAGGGCATTCTTATGTATAGGCTTTGTTTCTGTTCATGATGGTTGTATAAATTTTGTCATTTTGTTTCATAGATTCGCTGTTGCTGACAAACTACATGGATGGATTCCAAGCAGACCATTAATGTGTACAAAGGAGGATCTGGTGATATTGGTAAAGAAGTGATTCACTCTCACACTTGTTATTTAACTGATAGAAGACTGAACATGAACTTGCATCCAAGACAGAAATGTGAAGTGACCTTGACCTTTACATGACTTCTTGACCTAGGTTCAATAGGCTTCTTCCTATCATAAGTTTGACGTATACACTGAGCTGTAGCATAGGCATAACATTTTTCAATGATTTTAGCCAGTGACCTTGACCTTTTGACCTCAAAATGAATATCATTCCTTTTGCACCATGGGTATAACCAAAGTTTGGTACCAATCCATAACTAGGAACTGAAGATAATGCACAGAGAACAAAAATTAGCACAGGTTAACAGATGGACGAACAGACGGATGGACAGTCAGTAAAACCAGAAGCTTCTTTGCCAGGAGTTTAATTACATCTCAAATTGAGTGAGTGAGTATGATTTAACGTCTCTTTCAACACTATTTCAGTCAAATCACAAGGTTTGATTCCTATTCCTTTTCACACCCAGAAACCACGTGGGCAGGGTCCTGTTCCTTTTCACACCAGGACACTCCACAGAGTCGCCTCTTACGACAAGCCCTCTGAGGAGCTGAAGCCTAATCTCACCATGACCTGGAGTCTGAACAATGACACCCCAGGTTAAACCTCAGGAGACCCACGAGGCCACACAATCCACAACCCTGTACTGCCAGAAGTTCTGGCCTGGACATAAACAATTCATGATGATTTCCAGATTTTTGGGCCACAATCACCTTGACCGTTGATCTCATAATAGGATTCTCCCTTATCCCATGGATAAAGTATGTTCCAAGTTTGGTAGCAGTCCATAACTTGGAAGTAGAGATATTGCACAGACAAAACAGACAGACAGAACTTGCTATTGCATAATATGACCTTAAAGTAGGTTAGGTGATATAAGCAACACAAGAACAAGAAAAAGCAACAATTTCCAAAGGCTTAAATCCATAGAGTGATAAACCTGGGAATTTGTCATGTGTTGATATAAATTTAACCATCATGCATTTGTATCATGTAGAGTGTCATTGTAATTTGAAATGTATAATATCGCAGAAGAATTTGAATTTTTTTCTACTGTCATCTCATGGTTGACAGACCGATGGATGGGATGACATTAGAAACCAGTTTGAATTCGTCCTGAATGATCATGGGGTGTCACCAGGATATCTTGAGAGGGGATCGTTTCCTATGTTCACTTATTAGACAATGTTAGAGAGCCCAGTACTGTGTTCTCCATCCTAGGAAAATAATATATAGGCTCAGCTTGCTCGTTTGCACTCAACGACCCCCCCTCCCCCCCTAACAACGCCCTTGCTGGTCATGGACTACTGTTAAAATTGGCTTTGGGGTATTGTCATAATGTATGTGCATCTGTCTATCTGTTTTCTTGTTACTGCAGTATCTAAGGCATGATTATGCCTAGGAGCCTCAAACTTGGATCACACATACATCATCAATGATCAACTGTTTGATTTTACTTTTTGTCACCAATTTTCTAAACATAACAACATTTAAATACACCCAAGGCCGAGTGGTTCTCAGTGCTTTGCACAGTTCATGTTTTCAGTTGATATGAATGCTCATTTGTGTATAAATGTCAATGTTGTTGGATATAATAATATATCGGGTGAGTTCCAGTAAACGAGAGGCAATGAAACCCCTTAATATATATTTTGGTATGTAATAATGCTCTGTACTTTGATATCTCATAGATGGAAAATTTATCACATATGTTTATAACTGACTGAATGATCCAAATGAGAATACCTGATTGAATTGAGTTATTGAACATGTTGAATCATTCTAAATAGATAGCTGCTGATTATATTATGTTATTTGTTACAATGTTGTTATCATTTGCAGTGAGTTGGGAACACTGATGATATATTGGGATCACAGCTTCTCTTTCACATACCTCTTCCACTTTGATCTCAACTTACATGGAATGATGAGGACTTCCAACACACAGTTTATATCGTTTCAAGATCCAAGATCTTCATCAGGCATTTATCGTCAATACTAGGAGCTAGAAGGAGGTCTACGGTTCTCAACTGTGATTCGAGCCCTACACATTGCGTAAGCATACTCAAGCTTGAGTGTAACATTAAACCATATCCCCCCCCCCCTTCCTTTTCAAGCTTCGATCATATGGATATTTACATGTACACCGCATTAGCAAATGCGATGGTGTGCATATTGGAAAGAGCCTCTTGTTACCTGACTATCCTTTTAAAATTCCGCTACTGACAGGAATGGAGGGTCTGTGTCCAAAGTCTTTCTTGGAAAACCCCATCTTCACAACATCAAGGTTTCCTTTTGAGCCAAAGGTGAAACCTTGAACATTTTTCATAGCAGACCGCGTTCCGCCCACTTTCAGTGTTTTCTACAATTGCCTGGTTCGTAGGATATTTGATGGCAGATGAATACATATATTTTCAATAATTTGGGAAAACTAGTAAAATTAATTTTTCTTCAAATCGATTTTTGAAAATATTTTTCCTTTATGTTCATTAATTTTCATAATTTATTTCATATAAAGGGTACCACCATCTACTATTTTCATCTGTCATCCATGACAGACTCATATTTTTGTTTTTAATTTTTGTTTGTAGAATCTAATAATTCCAACAGTATACAATTATCTCAACAAAATCTGCAATCGATAGAAAGGATAATGAAATATCAAAGCAAAATTCATTTATGTGAATTTTGAGAACAATAACACAGCAAGAAAGCAATTGTATGCCCCCCCCCCCGCTATAATCCAACACTGCCCCGCCATTGTTCTGTATTGGTCGGTTATAACTCATGAAAATATAAGCGAAACACGGAGAAGCTTCACGCTGCACAACTACAGGGCAAATTTCAAAATTGTCCATACAATATTAACCAAGATCCAGCCCAGACAAGTCCCAATTCACAGAGATTTCAGGAACAAAGGGCCATAACTCTTGAAAATATAAGCGAAACAGGGAATAACTTTACGCTGCACAACTGTGGGGCACTGACCACATATCACGCAAATATCATACTTGTCCATACAATATTAACCAAGATCCAGCCCGAACAAATCTCATTCACAGAGATTTCAGAAAAAGGGCCATAACTCTAGAAAATTTTACCAGAACGCGGAAAAAACTCATGGACAGACGGACGGATGGACAGACGGATGGATGGACAGCCGGACGGATGGACAAAGCGCTATATGCCCCCCCCCCTCTAATTAGGGGGGAGGGGGCATAATGGGATGTAGCTGTTATCTGTCAAATGACGTTATCAGCAGTTTTGGTGTTTTAAATCCATTAAACGTTTCAACTTCATTTGAATTCTTTGGCCCATTCACATTATTCTTTCCCTTGGACATGACCGCACTGCGGTGGTCTAATGGTTAGAGCGTCGGCCTCGTAAGCGGTAGGTACTGGATTCGATCCCAGGCCGGGTCATACCTAAGACTTGAAAAATGGAACTTGTTGCTCCCTCGCTTACGCTCAGCATTAAGAGTATAGAACAAGGACTGGTTCGCTCGGTGTCAGTATAATGTGACTGAGTGGGGTGTCATGTCTGCCTACGGCATGATATTTCAGTGGGACAGCACTATAAAATGGCAGCATTAGATCTGCTCTGTTACAAGTAGGTTCCCCTGCCTCTCCCCCTCCCCTCCCTTCCCTTTCCCGTCGTGATATAGCTGAAAAAATGTTGAAAGCGACGTTAAACCCTATTCACTCACTCACTCACTCCCTTGGACATTTTGAAATCAACTCTCTGTCACAGGTGTTTTGAAATCTAAAAGAAGGACATTAAATGAAAATGATGTTAGCAACATTTTTCCTGGTGCTCAAAAGTATGTTCAGCCACCACAAGATTTGGTTTTTTGGTTTACCTGCTTTTTTACAATGGGCACTCTTATCTCTACCATTTCTAAAGACCTTATGTATGTTTCTTGGACTACAGAACAGTGTTTGAATTTCTCTAACTTCATCTACTCTGACGGATGTGATGTTAGACACCAGTTTTATTTCACTTTCATCTCTTATTATTCCCATTTGCCCTAAGTCTTTTCTAGCTTGACGAGTTAGTGGTGGTCAGATAATGAAAAGTATGTAATGATTATAGCTGATTTATTTTGTTTTTCTAAGGTCAGTATCATTTGAAATGTCATTTTTGAAATTACAGATGAAAAAAGGACAGATTTTGGTACCCTTTTATTAGAGAATACACCAAATGTACATATTCATCGACCAGCAAATAGCCCACAAGCCAGGCAACTGTGGTGCTTTCTAATCATCTCGGTCTAGAATTTCTGGAGTTATTTCCCTTTGAGTTTGTTATGTTCAACATATATTACAGCATATATGTTACATCGTTACTGAAATATCTTCAGAACATTATTAAAATTGAATCTTCTTAGTGTACATTTCCTGGAGTTGTGCCCCTTGGTTATATTCAGAATATCTTAATACATCGTTACTCAGATATCTTGAGAAAGACTTGCCCCAGAAATATCAAACCTTTTGTGAACATCGATATTCTTGTGACCCATAATATTAAAGATGTAATCAGCCTCAAATCTGGCCTGAAGTCGATGTCTCTCAAACTGAGCGAAAGTGACATATGTTACAACAGGTACAAAATGAAACACATTTGACCACAAAAAACTAAACTTGTTTCTATCATTCACGAGAAAATAGAAGGAATTGATCTTCAAAAATAAATGACATGGCATGCCGTTTATTTTTCTACGACCGTGTCAACAAGCGTATACGCGTATGGCGCATTCTACCAACATATGCTATGCGACATTACCGAACCGCAGACACGAGCCATGACGTTATTCCATGGCTGCAGCTGTGCAGCATTCCGATTCGTGAGCGTCGCTACGTCACTCATACGTGCGTGACGTCATTTTCCTCTCCGCATACAACACACACTCAATGGCGAGACAGAAAAGCCGTTGAAGCGAGCAGAGTTACAAATTTCTCTGACAAGATATTGTTGCATTCGTTGTGTATGACGATCCCACTATCATCAAATATAATACATATGATGCTTTGGTAATCTTCCCTGCTGAAAAAACGCACAGGAGAGAGTTTACAAAATCCATCCGTTTTGAGGCTGATTACATCTTTAAAATTGAGTTGTCTCGGTCTACAATTTCCAGAGTTCTGCCCCTTCATTATTTCAGCATAAATATGTTACATCAGGCACAGCTTTCTTGTTAACACCATATCGTGAGATTGTCTTGCCTCGGGAACATGAAACCTGTTGCGCACATCCATACATAATTGTCATCCAAACCCACCGAAGTTGCCTGCCATTATGATTCACAGAGTTATGCCCCTTTACTGTATAATATCTTGCACTGGAACTGAACTATATGTTATAGATTGCACTGCTATAACTCTCAAAGAATTAGATTATTTTTATCTACTCACGGTCAGCAATTTTGGAAGACCCTGTATTTCTTGAGAAAGTGCGACCGATTTGAGGTCGCAAAGACCCCAGAGCTGAGGTGTTTTCAGATACGCAGCTTAGTTTTTGACAATTTTGATGATTTTCCTGAAGAGTTATGACCATCATCATCAAAATCAATTTTTTTTCCAGTCCAAATTTAAATTACTAGTTGACCGAGAACTTTGAAACCTAAATACATGTAAATTATAGATTTGCAGACATATTTTTCACCTGTTTCGATGATTTTTATTGAGACCCTAGCTTTAGCTCGATATAGGAATCTAAATGATGTCTGTGTATGTCCCTGTCCTTGTACAAGCAAAAATGTTTTAAGGTTTGTTCTTTTTTCCTGTTCACAGCTTCTCTGCCTCACTCTATGTCCCCTGAACTAAGCCCAGCTCGACCCCCCGAAACCTAATATATTCCGGGTGACTGATTACACCCTGCTAAAATATTCCATCCACCACGCTCGGGAGCATGTACCTACCCCGTGGCTCCAAGCCCAATCCTCTTATCTCATAAACTAAGCCTCGACCGACCCCATACCCGCATATATTCTGGGAGCATGCACCATGCTACATTTATTCAATGCATTGCCTGATCCCATACCATAATATTTCAATTTCGTATGAAATTTTAAATTTCAATCTGAAATAGTTCAAGCCATTTGCTATGTGCAGTTTTATAATATGCTCTTGTCTTGTTTCCATTTTGTAGGTGTGTGTGATACCAAGCTGCGGTTTCCTCCAGCGTGCTGTATACACATAAAATTTCTCGACAACAATGGACCAAATGCCGTATGTCCTCGAGACCCGGAAAAGATCACCCCAGTATACAATGTTTCATGGTTCCATCTGGAAGACCACAAACTGAAAGACTGTTCATTTACATTGGTCATTCACTTTGGAACTTATGAAAAATCAACAGTTGACTCCACCAAAATGTTACATGTTTTTTTAGTATAACAAATTGAAACCTACAAAATGATATTTCTTGTCCATTGTGTGTTAAATTATTAATATACAGATATACCAGGCTTCGAGGTGTATTTGCGATATATCCCGGTCGAGACCATAGAAAATTTCCCGAGCGTTAGCGATGGAAATTTGCCATGGTCGAGACCGGGATATATCGCAAATACACCCCCGAAGCCTGGTATATCTGTATAATTACACCGCATATGCTAAAGAGAAGCATAGATGAAGACAGAAAGATAATAAAGTAATATAAAATAGAACCGAACTTTATTTGCCACACAAACGCTCCAAATCTGTCGTCTGTGGACGCTACCATGTTTGTTTACAAACAAGACAGCGAAGATCGCCATCAGGGGAGATAATTCGGCGGCGGAATAATTCAGCAAATACTTTTAGGCAAATACCCCGCTGCCAAGGCAACGGAAGGCAAATTTCCCGCTGCCCCTGACAGTCGCGTGAGAGTGACTTGTGGATGAGAATTTGCCGTAAATACCCCGGCTAAGAACCAATCAAAACTCGTCTATCTTATATAAGGTGTAATTATTCTGTCTATAAAATCCCAGACTACATGGTTCATGTACCAAGGCTCAATTGCATAAGGTGACATCATAATTCATTGATGTCATCATGGTCAAAGGTCACTAAAGCCATATAAGGGCATAAAAATGTAAAAATCATAGATGATTGGGCATGGAGAAGCAACAGGAACTTAATAATGTGATGTCTAGCACTGTAATATCACTTGTCTTTATTGCACCATGTAAGCATCCTGTCTGTGTCTTGTGCGTAGGGTGGATGGAGGGTGTCTGGTTCCATGCTGCTTCAAAGATTTCTTCTTTGAAGTAGCAGGAACACAACTGGGCTGGGTGGTGCTTAGTCGGTTCGTCGTGATATAGCTGAAATATTGTTGAAAGCGATGTTAAATTCTATTCACTCACTCACCCTGATTGGGCATGGGATTAGTCGACACATCCACTGACCACCTGTAATGACCATATTTGATGCTATGTCCACATTAACTTCAATGAATTCTAACATCGTGCTATGCAATTAAACCTTAGTAAATGAAACAAGTATTATAGCATTTTATGAGGAGGGAAGGAAAAAGTTACGTAAAATGTCATAAATAATAAACATCTCAGAAAAATGGGTTATTTTGTAGATTTTCATTTTGTTATACATGCTGCAAAATTGAAGTTCATGGAAACACAATCATTGATTTTTCACAAGTTCAATATAACCGCATCATTTGTGTTCATGACACACAAACGAAACTTCTGATGAACTTGGCTCTTGACTTATTTTTTGTTGTCAATTGAACTGTTGTTGTATATCATTATGTTGAGAATTATTCCAGCTATGTACAAACCTGCCTCACACAACATGCAGTCCTTCACAAGCTTAAATGTGCAAACTGAATGCCTGAAGTTAATCCTTAGACAAAAGATTTCTCCAACAGCAGTAGGTGCATTGACATGTGACTCAAGGCATGAATTTTCGGTTCATACTTTAATCTCTTTCTTATGCACACAGCAAAGGGATTAGTTTTAATCAATGATACACACGACTACTTTCAACATAAAGTTGCCAAAATTATCATCAATAATATCATCATGATATTATCATTACCTTCATTTTACCACCATAATGGTCCTTTCTTGGAATAGTAAGATAATTTGATGCATATATACCATATTTACACCAGTTATTAATAGTTAAAAATTGGCCCCATGCTGTAAGCATAGGAAAGAGAGCAAAAGCACTAACCACAAATTCATGCCAGGAGTAACGGGTCTATGCACGTCTTGCTGCTATAGGAGAAATCTTTTGTCCAATGATCAACTTCAATTATATCGGGAATCAGGCATTGAAGCATTTGGGTTAAAGGGGACCGAAATGGAAAATGTAAATTGAGAAGAGGGATGCATGTTTGTGATAGCCATTCTTTTTCTGAGAATTTCAGTATTTATTTCATCAAAATATTCCTATTGGTTGCCAAGATATTGGAAAATTTGGGGGGTTGGTACAAATTTGATATGCAAATGAGCTTTGGTGATGTCACACACATAATTAGACATGTATATACAGATAACTCACTCGACTATCTGCATGTCACATTTGAGATTTAACAATTTACCAATTTAGTTTATGAAATACATAAACACAATAGGGTTTGATATGATTTAAGTGTGTACTCGAGAGAGGACTTGGGGGCCCTATGTGCTACCATGAGAGAATTTATATAGCAGTCTCTAATTGACAGTGGGTACTATTAACTTTCTCAGATGTCACCGCTGGTGAGTCATTAGCGTAGCAACTATTATCGTCCTCAGTTCCTATTACCCTGGACAGTTATCAGCCCAGCAGTACAGCACGAGTTCACCCATCCAAGTCTTGACCGGGCTCAAAGTCGCTTAACTTCGGTGATTTTACGAGAACCGGTGTCCAACGTGATATGCCGTATCAGGGAACCTTTAAAAGTCACAGTGAAACATACAGCCAAGGGTTCCCGATGGGCATGACAGTGAACTCGCTGAGCCATCAATAAATAATAAAAAATATAATTATAAATCAAATTTTCATCAGAATTTGGTCAGCTCAGAACTTGCTGGTAACAATGCCCTAGTGCACGTTCATGCCAAAAATGAAGGTTCTAATGTCAATGGTTCTCCTTATTTTGCTGACGAAAGGATTCAGATGAACTGACTGACTGACTCACTCATTGACTCGCTCATTACAGGACAATTTGCAAATGGTAGCCTACTTCATAGGAATAAAAAAAAAACCCTTGCTGCAAGATGGTGATCAGCTCAGATTTTGATTGGCTATCTATGACCTAAACTTGCGTTCTGGTTTGCATAATTTACCCCATTCTGTATGTTAGGGAAAAGAAGGAGAATTTAAACTTATGTGTTTAAACTTGAAACCAAACATAAAGATGAAAATATTGTGGCACAAAAGTTAACCCCAATACATTGGGTTCACTTGATCATGTTGATCAGGGTTTGAAATGATCACCAAATACTTACAGGACATTGTCAAGAATTGTTGGGCACATAATTACAGTCCATTTCATAATAATTTACCGTTTGTGGCAGATGTGCTGTTTACAAACATGCCATGTATTGCTCTGGCAAGTGTGAAGCTGAACAGTTTTGTTGTCTGAAGTTGCAAACTTGCAAGTTAATTTTGACTATCATGCTGATCTCTGATTGGGTGATGGGTTTTCAAATGGCCACTCAGCCAATGAGAATCCTAGAAACACACCAAATTAAATAACCATGCTAATAAAAGTTTGCAATTTCAGATAGGGGGTGCATGTGTTACATGTGATTTTTTATTCAGTATAGGCATGTAATTTCTTGTCACTGAAAGATATCTTACTCTTGGTAAACTATTATTTAATCCTCTGTGAAATACATGTGAGCCGACTGAAAACTGCAGGACAGTACCAATTTTCTGCCAGACATATCCTGCAAATAGATAGCAATATCGACCCCTGTCGATTATGGCACCAATCCTCATTTGTATGAAATCTGAGATTTACAGTATCTCTGCTAGCATTGGAGAATTGGAACAGACATTTACTCAGAATTCTTTGTTCCCAATGACATGACTTCTCAATCTGTATGGCTTAAAATCCTATAAACAATCCCACTTTTGTACATGTCATTATAGGATTTTAGATTCTCAGATTATTGCCACACCCAATGACAAGAACATCTGATGAATATTTAGTGTTCATTTTACTAGTGAAACAGACCAGTAACCATCACTGGTGCCGATTTGTGTAATGGAAGTAAATTAAGCATCATGTTGCCCAGTTTCCTCATTAACTTCTTATCCATGTATACCAGTCCTCAAAATTTTGAGTACGGTAACCTGTTATTTACCACATGTAAATATTCCGAATGTGAACAAGTTCTCGATATGTTATCAATTTATGCCAACTTAAAAATGTGAACAGAGCTCGAAGTCCAATAACTTTGCAATATGATTTTAATCAGTTGTACCGGTACTTGTATAATTGTAACATTATGCATGACAGAAAGCATGATTTGCCTGGGGAATGTTAGGTTTCAGAAATATGGTTAACAGAGCAGCATGTTGCTAGTGGCTATATTTTTCTGAAAATCTGATACAATGATTGAAATTTATTCTGAAAAATCCATAATTCCATTTATAAAATACTGGTCAACTCATTGCTGTGGCAACCATACATGGATTGATTTGCCATGTCCCAAGAGTGACATCTAATTATTAGGAAATATGATATTGGTTGGTGCAAAATAATCAATATCCCATTGAAAGCGAAAAACAAGATACCAGTTATTTGTTATGTTATCCAACTTGATTCCTGCTAGTCTTGTCATACTTCAGTGATCACCAGGTGATAGAAACTGATAGGCGAGTCTTATGTTTGTGAGCTTTTTGTGCGTGAATGGGGAAGTACTTGTTCTGCTACATCCTCGCTAAAACCAGGGGTATACTGTGTACTATAGGCCCTGGTACACTT
>JAVTVY010010952.1:0-53030 GCA_036873755.1 Hanleya hanleyi | reverse complement strand
TGAACTTCAGTTTAAAATTAAAATTCAGTTCAAAATTGAGTTTAGGGCCCTAAACAGCTTACTTTATGAATCCCTGTCCGCATGTGTTGTACTGCATGGCTGGATCTTATAGCTAAGAAGCTGTTATACATGTATATATGTAATCTACATATTGGTAATCTACATTGTGGTTTATACTTTATGTAAAGATCTATTGTCCAGACCCTTGTACAGCAGAAAAGGCCTAGGTATTGACCATTGTTGTCGTCAGACTTGGCTAGTGTAGGCTTTGTGGCATGATCCTTACATGAAGTATGGAGCCTGTTTCTCAATGTCCGAATATTCATATATTGTCAATATGTCATGCACAAAATGGGGACTCACTCTGAACTTTGTGTGAGTCAGTGTGTTACTATAGTTTAGTTAAAGTGCTTGTAATTTTGATGTCATCAAGGAATTTTAGAGAAATCTTGTTAAGGGAATAGAGGACGTTCATTTCCCTGCTCGTATGTCATGTATGGGCCTACAACATGGTGATTTGTCAAATATTTCAAAACAAGCTGAATTTCCTAACAAAAGTACCCAAACATCTCAAAATGGGATAAAAATAAACAAAAGACAAAACAGAAGCATTTATGTGTTTTACTGATGGTTCGATAGAGTGATAGAACTGACCAAGAAGTTAGCTCCCGATGTCGAAAATCATGCATCTGAAATCCCCAAAAATTCACTCTTAGTCACTTTCAACAAAATGGAAACTTGTAAATGGCTAATAAATGAATCTCAAATAATATTCCCTACTCCCACCCCGATTCCCCGCCCCCACCCCTCCTGGAAATAGGACCGGAAAGGCCTATTTTATCGGTTATACCGCTAATGTTTTCTAAGAAAGTATGGTGTCCTTTTTTTTTAGCTCATCTGGGCCGAAGGCCCGATGGGCTTATGTCATGGCCTGACTGTCTGTCGTCCGTCGTCCGTCGTCCGTCGTGTGTCGTCCGTCGTGCGTAAACATCTTCTTCTCTGAAACCGCTTGGCCGATTAAGCTGAAACTTGGCATGCATGTTCCCCTCAATGAGTACACCAGAATTTGTTCATGCGGTGTCGATACGATTTCAAATATGGCTGCCATGGCGGCCATCTTGAATTTGCCAATGAAATCTTGTCCTCATTATTTTTCGGTAACTGCTTCATGGATCTTTATCAAATTTGGTACACTGGTTCCCCTTTGGGTCTAGTTGTACAACATGTGTACTTTAGTCCAATTTGAATATCCAATATGGCCACCAGGCGGCCATCTTGGATTTTCTCCATGAAACTTTGTTATCGCGATTTCTCAGGAACTGCATCATGGATCTTTCTCAAATTTGGTACACAGGTTCCCCTTGGGATCTAGTTGTGCAGGATACCTTTTGTGGTCTGATTCAGAAATCCAATATGGCTACCAGGTGGCCATCTTGGATTTCCCGACGAAACATTGTTGTCGCGATTTCTCAGGAACTACTGCATGGATCTTTCTCAAATTTGGTATACAGGTTCCCCTTGGGGTCTTGTTGTGCAAGATACCTTTTCTGCTTCGATTCGAAAATCCAATATGGCCACCAGGCGGCCATCTTGGATTACCCCATGAAACATTGTTATCGTGATTTCTCAGAAGTACTGCATGGATCTTTCCCAGATTTGGTACACAGGTTTCCCTTGGGGTCTAGTTGTACAACATGTGTACTTAGGTCCAATTTGAATATCCAATATGGCCACCCGACGGACATCTTGGATTTCCCCATGAAACTTTGTTATCGCGATTTCTCAGGAACTACTTCATGGGTCTTTCTCAAATTTGGTACACAGGTTCCCCTTGGGATCTAGTTGTGCAAGATACATTTTGTGGTCTGATTCAGAAATCCAATATGGCTACCAGGCGGCCATGTTGGATTTCCCGATGAAACATTGTCACGATTTCTCAGGAACTACTGCATGGATCTTTCTCAAATTTGGTACACAGTTTCCCCTTGGGGTCTAGTTGTGCAAGATATCTTTTCTGCTTCGATTCAAAAATCCAATATGGCCACCAGGCGGCCATCTTGGATTTCCCCATGAGACATTGTTATCATGATTTCTCAGGAAGTACTGCATGGATCTTTCTCAAATTTGGTACACAGGTTCCCATTGGGGTCTAGTTGTACAACATGCGTACTTTAGTCCAATTTGAATATCCAATATGGCCACCAGGCGGCCATCTTGAATTTCCCTATGAAACTTCGTTATCGTGATTTCTCAGGAATTACTTCATTGATCTTTCTCAAATTTGATACACAGGTTCCCCTTGGGGTCTAGTTGTGCAAGATACCTTTTCTGGTCCGATTCAAAAATCCAATATGGCCACCAGGCGGCCATCTTGAATTTCCCCATGAAATTCTGTTATCGTGAATTTTCAGGAAATTACAGCATGGATCTTTGGCGCAGGTTCCCCTTGTGGTCCACTTGTGCAAGATACCTTTTTTGGTCCATTTTGAAAATCCAATATGGCCGCATCTTGAATTTCCCATGAAACTTTATCATGAAATCTTTGGAAATTACTGCATGGATCATTTGGTGTTCAGAGGGGGCATCAAAAAATCCAATATGGCCACCAGGCGGCCATCTTGAATTTCCCCATGAAATTCTGTTATCGTGAATTTTCAGGAAATTACAGCATGGATCTTTGGCGCAGGTTCCCCTTGTGGTCCACTTGTGCAAGATACCTTTTTTGGTCCATTTTGAAAATCCAATATGGCCGCATCTTGAATTTCCCATGAAACTTTATCATGAAATCTTTGGAAATTACTGCATGGATCATTTGGTGTTCAGAGGGGGCATCACAAGTTAGAAACTCATCTATTGCAGTTCTTTAGTAAAAATTTCTCACAGCTACTCTCTCCAGTTTCAGCCAGATGAGCTACAGTGCCGTGGCACTATCTTTTATTGCATATTCAACAAGAACTATATGTGTTTAGTATTATATAGCAAAATGGGGAAAATTTGACCATGGGAAGTTTGATTTATTGAGCATCAAAAAAGAAAAAATTCAAATCTCCCTATGTATTCAGTGTTTACGGCTTTTAAGTGGTATGCATGCCTTTGACTGCCATATTTTTTAACGAGTATGGTGACCCCCCATTTTTTTTGCATGGATCATCTTCTCTTAACCTAATGAAAAATTCTTCAAATTTAAGTGATCGTAAACCCTCAAGTAAAGTTTCCATCAAATGAAAGACCATTGGAAACAGTGTCCGAAAATATTTATTGTAATTTATTATGATTTGATTACACAGAGTAGACTGCAAATAAAGCATGGTATTCTATGGTGGTCTATTGCAATCATATCTAGGTCCAGTGACATCACACTGCCCTAATACATATATTACAAACTTTGTATGTATACTTTGAGTTTCAACACAGACTCACTTTTCCAATGTGCATTTTTCACCAAATGGCTAAATTAAATGCAAGATTCAAATTGACTTGACACTCATGAGTTACCATCTCCCAGATTTTGGTGAAACAAGCACATTAGAACAGTGAGTCTGTGTTGAAACTCAAAGTATACACACCTTAAGCTTGAATCAAGCATTGGAAAGTGCATCAAAGTTTGTAATATGTATATTAAGGCAGTGTAACGTCACTGGACCTAGATATGATTGCAATAGACCACCATAGAATACCATGCTTTATTTGCAGTCTACTCTGTGTAATAAATTCGTAAAAAATTACAATAAATGTTTTCGGACACTGTTTCCAATGGTCTTTCATTTGATGCAAACTTTACTTGAGGGTTTATGATCACTTTAAAAAAACATTCAACCTCTAGAAATGAACGTCCTTTACTGCCTTAAGGATGTCCGCTGGTGGTAAATCAAAGTAATTAACTTTTTGAATAATGTGTGTTGTTGCATTCATAATTGTGTAATATGAGGAAAAACAAAGAAAACAATATAGGTTGGTGTGCATTTTTTAGCTGTAGGCAATGTTAAGTGGACTGACCCATGCTCAATTTGATAACCCAGAAAGCATAGGGAATATCCCTAGTTTTGAAGCATATTCATGAAAAATTCATATAAATAGTATTTAACTTTTTCTTATATTATAACTGTCTCCAGATAATCACAATGTCTATCAAAATTTAGCAAATTGGATGGATGTTGGTGTGCAAAATTCTCGGCTAGAAGGCTTTTAAAGGAAATCCCCATCTCTTAACCTGGGGAAGGGAGATAACCCAATAGAGAAACAGGCAAAATGGCTGCCAAAGCCAAAAACCACCAGCGGACATCCTTAACTAAATACAGCTGTATAAATAATGTATAATAAGCTTTGTGTCTTCGATGATATATCCTTGACACAGACACTAATCTTTCTGTTACTAGACAATTAATAGCCTGTGCACGCAAAACCACGCCCCCTGCATGTCCCACCAAATCTTAACCATAATTAGATCTCGGCTGCATCACCATAAGCCTTCGTCCTCTTGGACAGTGATGGACACTTCTAGTTGAGATGGTGTGGCACGTACATGTCAGACAGTTTTAATCTGCGTCATTTGCCTATTAGTACAGCAACATCAGCAGATCAGTGTACAGTGATCAGTTCAAAACAGGCCATGACCAGGTTAGGGCAATTCCGCTCTCTAAAATGGAGATAAAAAGGGTCGTTTTTGCTCAATAACTTTTGATTCCTCCATAACCAATGCTTCAAAACTTCAGGCACATTCATTTATTGTTCCATGTGCTAAAATTAATTTGCCATTTAAAGTACCGGTCAATGCTGTTTAAACATCGTGACAGATGTTTGTCCTATCATTATGCAAATTGGACAGATGACAATTTATTTTTTTACTACCATGTGATGCGGATATATAAGTTTGTGTGCGCTTCAAGCGGATTTTGCCGAATTCATTATGTGAACTGATTTATTGAGCAAAAACAACCTTTTTGACCTCCATTTTAGAGAGTGGGATTGCCCAAACCTGATGACCAAGGAATCTGGAATTGACTTTTCTTTGCGTTTTGTAACAATATGATGTGTTCTATTCTACCCGGATTATTTTAGGATTTAGGTATACCCCCCAGTATAAATCCAGGGGATGAAAGTGGAGACCAGAACAAAGCCAAATCTAGTGAAAGATTAAAATCCCTGGATACCTTCAGGGGGTAGGTACACAATTACTTACAGATGTACTCGAGCATAAGTGGTCTGCAAGAATTTCGTCGCACCTAATAAAACAATGAACTGTTATCGGTTACTTGTTCCAAGAAATAACCATATTTTATTACATTAGACAATAGTAACTGAGTATTGTTTCCTGGAAAAAATTTCACAACAAAGAATGGATGCAAATCATGAATTATTCAGTTCCAGTATCTGTTACCTATTTGCCAAGAAATCCACGAGCGAACCATCTATGAGTATACTCATAGCGGTTAAACTTTCATTAGTCAAACCAATTTTCCCATCACGCTTTTTGGGGATTACCCATGCTATGTGATAAATCGTGGTGTCACCGACTGTCAGCATTGCTTTTGCCACTTTATCAAGCATGCCAGCATATCAAGTTTATGGAAGAATCTGGTACACCCTGGCCCACTGCTATGACTAAATACGTAGTTGGCAGTCAATGTGTCAAAGAGTTAGTAGCTTTATTTTAATTGTTCGGGTAAACTGAACATTATGATCATCTGCACATTTTGCCAAAGGCTTTTCGAGTCACAAAGTCTTATACGGTAATTCCCGTATTAATTCGATCACCGGAAGTGCAGCAAAAATAGCTTATATCTGGCAATATTCTTCATGGCACCCGTGGTACTTTTTCTCAGTGTTTGAATAAGAGAGTTGAAAGGTGAACTTCCTGTGATTGAATTATTAGGGGAATTACCATATTTTCAAAAGGGACCAATATCGTTTCCTTAAGGGACCAATATCGTTTCCTTAAGGGACCAATATCGTTTCCTTAAGGGACCAATATCGTTAGATTCTGTAAGTCAGTCCAGTGAACAAGATGAAATTGGAAAATGACTGAGATGAGGTCGGATAACTTGACCACGTGTCTATCAGGTCATGTTAGAAACCGTCACAGTGCGATAAAAGTCCTAAGATAGTGTATGACTAGGCAAAGTGTCATGCCCAGATTGATGATGTGTGTTTTGCGACTTCATTTCAGCCACTGGAGTCAAATGCAGGTGCTGTCATGTTTTTCAGCGAATGTCAGAAGTGTGATTTCAATGCCCGTGATATTAGAAAATGAGGTCATGGAACAACGTTCACCATAGTTGATCGTGACAACTAAATATCAAAATGTGTTATTAGCTGAATATTTTTTAAATGATGCTACTACCTCTTTAAAAAACTATTATCAGTATAAAATGATTTATCCCACTATTCGTACACTGAGTTTGGACCGGTTTGTGTTTCAGGATTGCTATAACTGTAATGATTTTTGCTGATTACGGCGGAGGTGGTTATTGGTTTTTCAAACATTCCAAGTGGAATGGTCTATCCATTGCCGATCTGGTATTCCCATGGTAAGTCCCAGTCAAGGAGGAAGAAAAGAGGTGAACTGAGGAAAAGAGGTGAAGTCCATAGACGCCTCCTTCACCCTGGGATGATGGTTGCCAGTGGTGTCAGTGCCTGCTGCTCGCATCATTGCTAATCGCATGTTCTGCCAAATTTCTGCATTTTTATTTCAGCTCTTCTGTACCTTGGTTGTTGCATGTTTTACTAATGCCTTTGTCAGACACTGTAATGCTATGGTGTTTTGTCCTCTGTTTCTTTCGATGTCACAGTGAACAAAATCGAATGAGAAGTTCCTGCTCAGTGGATCATCACACCTGTTACTACTTCACAGTAACTACATGCATCTCAGGTTTCGAAGCCATGTTTTTCACACTATGAAACACAGACAGATGACAAGCTGGATGTTTTGGACTCAATGCTGGTTTGCCCCACACATTCTGTGATTGGTTAACGTCTGTTTGACCAATCAGAAAGCTTCATTGTCTGCCGCCACCTCTATCTGTCATGTCTGTTTGCTAACATCTCATTTATTCTTTTAACATTTTTGACATAGACCAATGGGGGATGTGGGGGATAACGCCAATTATCCGATTAGATTCTGTGAATGACAATTCCTGTTTGTCAATTTTGGCCCATTTTACCAATCAACTGACAGAACTGGTACTGTATATCTCCTTGTTCTGTTGTGCAAGCCCCATGCAATCAAAATACAGCGAAAAACAAAACAATAATCTTGTTTTGTCTGTTTCTCTAACCTCTCAAATGACTATTACTAAATCCTTCTCAGTTTGATGGGTTCGAGCCCCGCTAGTGCATGTGTGTAAGTTTGTCAGTTACTTGCCGATGGGCGGTGGTTCTCTCTGGGTACTCTGGCTTCCTCCACCAATCAAACTGGCTGTCACCATATGGGTGAAATAACCTTGAGTGGGAGATTAAACTCCTCTACCTCCCCCCTTTGTCAATTTGAGTGGTCTAACATTGCATGACTTTACTTTGCTGTCCTCTGATTAGTTGCTTTTGCATTTTCGCTTTGATCAATTTTATTGGTTCATAATTATCCTACCGACTAGTTTTGCTGCTCTCCTCTACTTGCTCTAGCTTGAGTCTGACTATTATGATACTGGCTAACTATGGAGGTGGTGGGTACTGGTACCTTGATCACTCTATATGGAATGGTCTCACAGTGGCTGACATGGTCTTCCCCTGGTATGTGTATACACTGAGGGACCATCTACATTTACCACAAAAATAATTTATCATATAACAGAGACAGTCAGAATAACTACACTTTTGCTACTTATTCAAATTATTCTTTGTTTTGTTCATGAATGTGTCGTGGGTTATAAAAAATTTTGTAAATTTGTACGTTATGTGTAGATGATCCCTTTTGGATGAAATGGGGTGTCAAAATTGTTCTCTCTCCACTTGTGTATATGTAGTTCGCATAAGAATGTTTCAGCTTATTGCATGTGTATGTGTATTCACTTGGAAGCTGTACACTCATGATGTGAAAATTATCTGTCTTCAATTTTGATTTAAAACCTGTTTCCTATTGTAAAATTCAAAATGGTAAAACTTTACATGAATATTTGTAAGTATTGGAAATTGACGAAGGAAATGTATTTGCTATAAAAAGTTATCCAATTATCTTGTTTATAAGATGGCAGTTTCATTCGTAATGAAGGTTACATTTCATCAAGCAGTACTGATGCCCAATATTATCAGAACTTCTCCTCCATTCATGATTCATTACATTTTATGATATCCTCAAATACATGTACCTTGGTGTGACTAAACATGATTGACTGACCCGATGCTAGGGGCCGTATGAACCCATGTACTTCAAGATCCTCATGGTGTTCATATGAACAGTCACAATTAAAGCATGACTGAGATACATCATTCTCTAGATGACGACTTTACAATGATTATTATGGATTAAGAATACTGATCAGCAATACGGATTTTATATTTTTGGAACATCATGATGTCTTGTCGGCATCATTGAAAATTGTTGACCGCTTCTCTCTTGCAGGAAACTAGCCTATGTTTATGTATGCTATGATTGTCTTTTTGAATTTAGTGCTAATACTATTATCTGGAATATGGAATAGGTCTTTGGATTATGGACGCGGACATTCTTTAATGGACGACGGCTGAATTATGAATGACGGACTAGACGCTTGTAGTTGAAAGGTTCTGTATTTCATGTGAAGGTAGAACAGCCAGAAACAAATAAAAAAACTTCCAAAATATTTTCATGAATCTTCATTTCCCCCCTATTAATGAGACTGATGCTACATAACATTTATTCAAGCTAATTATCATTCAGGTACATTGAAACCTGTGTAAACTGACCAAGCTTGGGATCAGATTATAGTGTCCGTTTTGACAGGGTTCTGGTTTATCAAGATTCAAAATTCTTTAAATTATTTGAGATTATGGATAATGACGGTATTTACAGGTTGGTCGGTTTATCCAGGTGAAAGTATTCACAGGTTTCACTGTACATGCAAATTTAATTGGACCATGATGTAGCCAAAGATATGTTGTATTCACCTGTGGTGATGTACAACTCTAATTGTTCTGTTTTCTGCACACCTCAGGTTTGTGTACATTATGGGTACCGCCCTGGCCATGTCTTTTCGGTCTCAACTGAGGAAAGCCAACTCCAAACGACACATGCTATTCCGTATTGTCAAACGTTCCATTATCCTCTTTGTCCTGGGTTTGCTGGTGAACACAGGGCCTGGCCGTAAGTTTACTTTTATCTATCACACCATGTTCTCATAATATCCCAGCATTAATAGGATAGATCAAGGGCTGGTTGATCTGGTGTCCGGATAATTTGACTGGGTGATTTATCGTGTCTGCCTGTGGCATTGTGCTTCGTTGAGGTTGCACTAAAAAAAGGTGGCATTGGGACCGCGTTGTCACATGTAGGCATACCATTGTCATAACAGTTACTGAAATATTGTGACCTTGATCTGGACCTTTTGACCTCATTTTGCAATGCAGCACAATGGCTCCCCTAATGCATCAATCTAGATGCCCACAAAATTGAGATTTTCAATTTTCAGGCCTGCAAGTGGCTCACAGTGAAAATATAGGAGGAAGTTTGCCAAAATCTAGGAGAAATATAGGAATTCTCTTAATAAAATATAGGAAAATATAGAAAATAAAGGAGTGTAAAACAGGTCACTACTACATTGTATGTTCCAAACTTGGTATTTTTCTGGTGTTTAATAAAATTATTTCCACTGAATGTGGTCATAGTGGTGGCGATTGAGGATCGACCCATAATGTTCGTTAATAGTCAACTGACAAGACAGTGAGAAAACCTATTCTCACTACACTGCTACTTGGTCCAGCAAAGAAAGATTGAAATGTTTTCATTTTTGCCCAGCGAACGAGGTAAAAAAAATAATTCTGAAATGTATTTTCTCATGCCAATTTGACTCATTTCAGAGCATTGGTGAAAGTTTTTTTATGAGAAAAAGTCAAAATATAGGAAATATAGGAGGTTTTGAGTAATATAGGAAAATATAGGAATGACTCAAAAATATAGGAAAATATTAGGAAATATAGAAGGCACTTGCAGGCCTGAATTTTCCTGATTTTTGGTCCACATTGACGACATACCTTTCAACCTCAATTAACTGAAGTTATAGCTGGAGGTATTTAAATGTATTTATTACACCTCTAATAAGATTTTGGAATTACATTGGTTGAAACATATCATGTGTGGAAACGTTGTTTTTGACTGATCACCTCTGGTTGAGCAGACCCGCTATAGTGACTTGGTTTGTGCTGTGTTTACGTTCAGCAAATATTGACCTATAAATATTGACTCATCACATGATATATAATTACCACCTCCGTCGCCTGCTTGTAAACAAAAAACTGGAGCCTGAGTGGCGCTTCGCCGATCTTTTGGCAGACTGATCTGGAAAGTATATTGGAGGATAGACACAGAAAAAGCACCAAAAAGGTATTGATATAGTTCCAACACACTTGATTTTCGGTATAATAAAACACTTAATTACTCCTGGTGAGGTCATTGCATGAAAATAATGACCATCGAACCATACCCCTTCGGTGGACTGACCTAATAAAGGCATTCAGCCTCAGTCAGGTCAGTTCACCTCTGGGGCCAGGGTCATTATTTTCATGCAATGACCTCACCATAGGTAATTAATTGTATAATGTAAGTTGACCGGACACCCTTAAATACAAGCTGTGCGTTTGTTTCAGATAATCACATGTCTACATTGAGAATACCTGGCGTTTTACAGAGATTCGCCATCACATATTTTGTTGTATCATCAGCACATCTCCTCTGTGCTAAAGGCTTGGACTCGCAGCAGGTAAACCATTATTGACGGGTCAAACTTTCTCTGCTTTCTTACGTTGTACTTTACACACAGTTTCTGTCCATTTTTGCAGAAGATAGTTTAGCCCAACTGCGAATCCCGGGAGTACTGCAAAGGTTTGGTATAACCTACTTGGTTGTAGCTTCAGTGCATTTAGCCTGTGCTAAGGAGTCTGATTCCAACCAGGTACCGTGGGAACATTCTGTGTCCCCTTGCTCCCCGCTGTTACGCCACACATCCTGCTCTGTGCCAACACCTGATGGAGAATCAATCCGTGAAAACCCACCACACCTTGTCTTATATTCAAGCAATGATGCCATCCCTATTATCCCCAGTGTCTTAGGGCTGTCCCAGAAAAAGGAACATGGGGTGACCATGTCACTAATTTTAAATGACTGAATACCACCAACCATGTGTATGCCATAGAACTGAAAAATCTTGCACCCAACCAATGTACTTTTTTCTGGAACAGCTCTCACATGTATATCTTGCAATGATGCCATCCCTATCAATGTTGCCATCCCTTCTCTCCAATGTCGTATATTTCAGCAAAGATACCATCCCAGTATTGAATCTAGACCTCTTCTTTTTACCCCTCAGCCAAATTTGGCCTTGGGGTATTGTCATTTTCATGTACGTCTGTCCGTCAGTCTGTCTCCATTTTCTCGTTAATGCCATATGTCAAGAATGACTATAACTTACATCACGCATGCATATAATCACAGAGCAGAAGCCTATTGGAAGACAGTTGACCCATTTTTTCTGGGTCACCATTTGTTTGTTGCCACCATATGTCAAGAGTAATAAGACCTAGGCACTGTGACCTTACACAAACAACATAGGTCTTGGGCTTTCGCTAAAATTGGCTTTGGTGTATTGTCATCATGTGTGTCTGTCTGTTTTCTAATTACTACCATCTCCCAAACTTGGCTCACCTATTATGCATCTGGTCACAGAATAGAAGCCCATCAAAAAATCAATGACCGAATTCCTTTGGGTCACCGGGTCCGATTTTTCTCTAATTGCTTTTGACAACTATTTCTCAAAACTGATTAAGGCCAAGGTTATTTTTTTCTCTGATAGGCATTTAGAAGTCAGTGTATATGACATAATGCTATTCTAGGGATAAGAACTTCTTTATTGCTGTGAAGCTGACAGCAATAAAACCCATGGGCTATTTAAGAAATAATGTTTTCATTGTTGTGCTAAATGGTTATTTTATGCATGGTTAGTCTGAGAAAGTTTATATTTTAGGGCAAGGGTGAAGCCCACGCCCTAAAATTTATAAACATTATTTCTATTCTATTGCACTACTCGAATTGATTATCAATAAAGATTACAATGAACACGGCAGTTCAAAACATATTTTAAACTTTTACAAATTTTCTCACCTTTTTCGAAAAAAAATAAAAAATCATCCACTGATGTTGGGATGATGCTCTCGTCTCGGTTGGCATTGTGCCAATGTCAGTGGACGAGTTTATGTGGTCTCTCAAATGGGGAGTGATTTTGCCAGTTGAGTCCACTATTGGCAAATTACATGGAATTTTGCCTATTTGTGTCGTTTTGTTAATCAGTTTCCCGATGGAAACAACAGTTAAACTTGAAGGAAATTTCATCTTGTAATTTATTGTTTGTTTTATTCGATTGTTACTTGTATGAAAGCAGCCGTCTCTTTCCTCATCCGACTTGTGAAATGGAATCTCCTAATGTTCACCTGCACTTGACACATGTACATTTCACATAACCATGGTAAATCGTGTAATAATTGCACGGTTAGCTCGCTGTTATTGACACAAGTGTTATAGAATAGCTAATATCGGCTTTGAGTGTTATCATCATTGCTCATCTGGTTTCTTGCCCCACCAAGAGTGACTATGCCTCAACTTTGATCTCACATGTGTGGATGGTGTTGCAGAACAGAAGCAGATTAGAAATCATAATCCATTTTTCCAAACAGATTAGTTTTACATAGAATATGCTGAAATCTGTATACATAGCTGACTGTATACTGTTCGTATGTATCACAGCTGAAATATGGAATTTTATATCACAATGACTTCCATTTTCGGAGTTACTTTCACCCTAGAAATAAGTATCTCCAATTAGTTGTTGCCGCCACTTCCTACTCCCAAGGCCATCAACATATTAAAATCTGTCTACTTGAAAAGAAACATTCCTTCAACTAAAACCCAGCCATTGCTTTCTCATTGTACAGTGTCTGCCTGTATTCTGCATTTATTTATCTCTAATACAAAATCCTCAATAACTGAGTTGCCGTATAATATGTTGGCACATGTTTTCTCGAATGTACATTTTCCAGTTGAATGAGCTGAAGATGGTTTAAAAGTGATTTAATTTAATTATTAGAGATCTCCCATAATAACTATAATCTACAAACTCGTCATTTGTCTTCTGTTCATCACTGTGGGTTAAAGTGGGGTGTATTTTTTTCTTCCGCAAATGTATATATTGGGGGGGGGGCGGGCATGGGGGTATGCTTGTTTGGGTAGGGCAGGAGGGGGATGTGACAACCTGTTGTTTTGCGATTTTCATCTCTGTATCATTCCTTGTTCAATGCTTTAATAGCCCTATGTTTGTCATCCTGTATATTGATGTATCTAGGAAATTGAATATCAGAACTAACATTATTGTCATAATATAGATTTTCGCAAAGCTAAACTCATACCATTTATGCAACCCTTTCCATACAATACTAAACTAACATTAAATGAGAAAATTATATAACCATTCTTCAATTTCACTTATCTTAGATAAACATCAAACACTGATAGTGGTGGTTGTAATCTGTGATATGTCTGTATTGTATAAATGTTGTGGTCTTTCTTCCTGTCCACGTACAGTATAAATGGTGGAGTGTTATCAGAGATCTGACAGACTATTGGCCAGAGTGGGTACTAGAATTCATCTTTGCTGCCTTATGGATTGGTCTCACCTTTGGAATGAAAGTACCTGGGTGTCCCACGTAAGCAACAACATCTTTCTTGACACCTTGACAAACAACAGACAGTGAAACTTAGAGGGCAACACCCTGTGCTCGGCCAATGAAAATACAGTATTTCTTTCATTCGTATTGTGAAGAAAGTAGCTCTATTCTGACAAGTTCTTAAAAGCAGAGCAAGGTTCAGTACATAGAAACATTGTTTTACATGAAGGCAGCAAGTGTTATTACATGTTATAATTATATAATAATTCCATGATGATATTACCGTAATTGTCATATTATAACCTATTATTGCTCAAATAAAGATGACCATATAGCAGTATGACTACTGTTGATTCAAAATTTGCACTATAGTTATTTGTGCACGTCTCCGCTACACACCGCTAGAAAGAACAAAGAAGAGCTTATCTGTGCACTGACCCATGACTTTGTAAAAATTCACTTTGCCCTATCTATTAACCCAGGATGAAACTTCAAACTGGTTATAGCTGGTAAAATTTTATGTACTATATTTTCCCAGAATTCAAAGAAAGTGTCAGTATGCTTGGAATAATGTAGAATTTGCCAAATATTACATGAAAATATGCCAGCTATAACCAGTTCAAAATATCATCCTGGGTTAAGATATGGGGCAGAGTGAATTTATATGAACCACAGCTGAAGTCATGGCGCAGCGCACAGACAGGCTCTTCTTTGTTTCAGTAGCGGTGCCTAGCGGGGACCCGTGCAAATAATTATAATGCAATTTTTGGATTGAATGATTATAATACGCAATTTAACTGCAACGTTCAGTGAAATAAATACTTAATCTTCTTGTGTACTGATTGCCATGGTAACACAATGTTGCCATGGTAACACAAAGTTAAACAGGAAAAGTTGTATTTCAATGAGAAATGAGTTGACTGTCTTTATCCATAATTTCCACATTTAAATGTCACAGGGCAGCCTCGGAACCATAATGCCGTCATCCAGGAAAGTTTCTGGCTATGTAATAACGGAAATTAGCCCAGTCCTCGCTGACATTGTTGGCCCATTTGTTGTTACTATATATTGGGGACATAATCATGACCATGCTATACTGAAACTTGCTTCATAATGAACTATGCTATAATGAGGCACAAGTGTATTATCATGGTCTTAATTATGTTTGAATAAATCAGAACTGAAGATCAAGACATATTCCATATTTCCTCACATTTCTGAATCAGAACTCGGGGTATCCGTAGGTAGTGGTAACTGAGCGCAGGTTTATGTGTTCGTAGGGGTTACCTCGGTGCAGGTGGACTAAGTGATCATGGGAATAATACGAACTGTACCGGGGGAGCGGCTGGTTATATAGACAGGTGGATATTTAGTGATGACCACATCTACCAGACTCCCACATGTAAGGTATGTGATACAGTGGTAACCATAGCAACTGTCAATAAATCAGTCTTTCACTTCTAAAGATTTAAATTCTTTCAACATTGAATTTTTTGAGCTACTTCTCGTAATTACCTGATTTCATCATCTCTGGTCTGTTGAGAGATTTTTTTGCCACGTTTGCTATATCTATGCGATGTTGGTTGTCCGTTTTCCATGCATTCGATAATATGTTTGGGGAACGTGGACTACTATAGCCTATCTGTGGTCAAAACTTTGCCTCTGAACTCCATGATGATATTAAAATGAGTGTGTATATTGAGTATTCTGATTGTATTACAGGAGGTTTACCACACTACTTTACCGTATGATCCAGAAGGAACGCTGGGCACTCTCACCTCATTTATTATGTGCTTCCTCGGTCTCCAGGTAATAACAGAAGAAAATTGTCTCTTTATGATATCTCACTTGCTGATTGAATCCTTGACTTGTGCAAAATTCAAGTTAATCGGTGAACAAGAGAGTCCACTCTCTTGTCTCTTTAGCATGGGACATGTTTTTTAGCTATTGATAACTGGTGTAAATATGATAATATTGATCAAATTATCCTAATATTCCAAGAAAGGACCATTATGCTTACATTTATGATAATTTTGGTAACTTCAGGTTGTTGATAGCTCAGATATCATTGATAAGAAATATTTTCTAGGCTACAGAGATAGGAAAGAGTGAATCAATGAGCTGCTGTTAGCCACATCCCAATGCACCTGTTGGTGCTATGGGCGCAGCTCTGTTGAAGGTTTAACTTGAATTTTGTGCTGGGATTGGATAAATTTGAACCCTATTCTCTTTATATTCTTCCCCTTGACCTCAGATCAGGAACTCAGACTAAAGTTAATGACTATTTTGTTGGACATTTGGATCTGGAACATTATTCTACGAGTGCATTCGCTTAGGAGACATTATAATAGTACAGTGTGACATCATATGTAAAAAAAAAAAAAAAAAAAAAAAAAATTACAGGATGTTGGTTTATTTTACAGGCAGGAAAGATTTTGTTGACCTTCAAAGACTGGGTACAGAGAGTCAAACGCTTCCTTCTATGGGCAGTCATACTGGTGAGACATGTTTTTCTTATAGATTGACTTCTCTCTCTCCCCCTTCAAGTCCAAATTAAGTTCACGATTCATTATTTCCCAACACAAAGATAATTACAACATGAATGAAAAACTTGAGACATTGGATAATGAAGGAGAGCTGTTATGGTACATATGCTATCTCCATATTCATTCACTGTAACATGATAATCTCCCTGATATTAGCTATGTTCTTTTGCAGTTGGTGATAGCCACTATATTATGTAAGGCTTCCATGAATGATGGCTGGATACCAATCAACAAAAACCTCTGGTAAGTCAATTCTCTGATATTACATGTTTACGTGGCATAGCTCTGATGTACGGCATTAGATTTCTTGGTAATGCTTATCAGAATAAATTATTCAACAGCAGCTTTGCTATTTGTAGATCTTGTTCATTCACTTGTCCATACCATGTGTTCAGTTCATCACAATGAGTCAAACCATGTGTTGTATTCATCACAATGAGCCAAATCATGTTATATTCATCACAGTAAGTCCATACCATTTGTTTTGTTCATCACAATAAGTCCATACCATTTGTTTTGTTCATCACAATAAGTCCATACCATTTGTTTTGTTCATCACAAAAAGTCCATACCATGTGTGTCTGTTCATCACAATAAGTCCATACCATGTGTGTCTGTTCATCACAATAAGTCCATACCATTTGTGTCTGTTCATCACAATAAGTCCATACCATTTGTGTCTGTTCATCACAATAAGTTCATACCATTTGTTTTGTTCATCACAATAAGTCCATACCATTTGTTTTGTTCATCACAAAAAGTTCATACCATGTGTGTCTGTTCATCACAATAAGTCCATACCATGTGTCTGTTCATCGCAATAAGTTCATACCATTTGTTTTGTTCATCACAATATGTCCATACCATGTGTGTCTGTTCATCACAATAAGTCCATACCATGTGTTCTATTCACCACAATGAGCCAAACCAAATAATGTGTTTGTTCATCACAATAAGTCCATACTATGTGTTCTGTTCATCACAATGAGCCAAATCATGTGTTCTGTTCATCACAATAAGTCCATATTATTTCTGTTCATCACAATAAGTCCATATCATGTGTTTTGTTCATCACAATATGTCCAAACCATATATTCTGTTCACACTTTTGTTTTCATCTTGACAGGTCTATATCATTTGTGCTGCTGCTGTCTGGGTTTGCCTTTGTTTTATTCACCTTTTGTTACCTGACCATAGACGTGTGGAAGATTTGGACAGGTGCCCCCTTCTATTACCCAGGTATGATTACCGTGGTTACTCCCCTTTACTCTCTGTTACCATGGTTACAATTACAAGTAGATTTCAAACTTCATTTTGAAGTACAGAGAACCCTTTATTATGACCATGTTTGTTGAGCATAACAGTAATCCCAACTGATTCTCGCTATTCCATGCATTGAATATCCAGGTAAATCTGCATTTGTAAACAGTTCACTCAAACTTTCTTATGTGCTGACATATGGTTTTGAAGAACTAGGATGAAATATCATTGAAGGAAGTTTTGCTTCTAAAGTTTGTTCTTCTCATAGATATTTTGTTGTATTGAATGTCATAAGAGGGTTCTCTGTATATATGTGAACCATTTACTTCATGCTTCCGTCAATTTATTGTCTGTCTCTCATTTCGAGGGAATGGGTTTTACGGCAATATATCGGAACCTTCTTTTTGTCAGATCAGTGAAATTGTGCACAGTATATCTATGTAATTTGTGCACTTTTATTGTGAAATTCCAAGGAAATCTATTCAGAACGAAACAAAATCTTCAATAACTTGCATGTTATTTTTAAGCCACAATGACGTTGAGTTTGCAATGTTGTAAAAGCGAGACTGGCCTCTTTGATGTCACAATTTAACATCCAAAATTGTCGGGGTGAAATTCGTTTTGGTGAATTTGACTCATAGTTTGGTTGGATTAACAAATCATGTTCAGATGATGTGCAAAATTTCACTGCTCTGAGAAAAACTGGATCCGATATATTGCCAAAAAATCCTTTCCCTTGAAATGTGAGACAGAATATCTTGTCTGTCAGTATAATCTCTCTATTGTGTGTAACCCCGTAGTATAATCCCGTCTTTTACTGTGAGCACATGTTAACATAATTCCGTTATACTCACTAGGATTCTCCAGATTGTTATTGTAGTAATATCACCTGTCCCCCATTGGAGATCTGCACAATATTTTCACATAGAGGAAGCATCTTGTTCATGACAATGGTACCATTATGGACATGGTGGTATAGACACTGGACACACGGCCAATAATAAATTGGGACATCTAAGAACAGAGCAGCTGCACAGGCGCATAACAAAGTCGATCTCTCCTGTGCTCCCCGTGAACTGCATAAAAATATGTGGCGACAAAGATACGATTCAGAATTCCCAGATTTTCATTGCAACAGGCCATACAAAATATAGTTCCCGGTTGCGAAATGCAGCAATATTATCTCATACTTGAGTATAGATGGCATATAATGTTGCCAGTAAATAAAATTTGTTACTCCTACTTGTACACGATCAAGAAATTTTGCTAGTGAAGAGGAGATGCCACATCACTAAGTAGAGAAGAGGTTCCACTATTGTGAAAACATTAATGCATATGTCCGAGAACAGGGAGCTTGGTGGCATCAGTATTCAGCATGATTGCCAGACTTGATTCAGGCAAATCGGAGCTTCTCGACATCTTGTTTGGGAAACAATCATAGGCATACTTCTGAAATTGGCAACTTTAAAGAAATACATACTTCTTTAAAAGAAAAATATAAGCAACGTCTGTTGTCATATGTTTATGCAATTCACTCTCTTTAAATCAAGTGTGAATCACACCTCTGTATCAGGATAGTGTCACCTGATAACCCAAATAAAGTCTGACCAATGTCTCTAATATGAAAACAAATGTTCGTTGCAACCTGTCAGAGGAAATTCTGACCAAATTCTTTTCTGCCCTCTCCACACCCTCTCCTTCTGGAACGTTCAGCACTTTCACTATCAGACCGATCCTAACTTGCATGCGCTTGTAGTGTCAGTCATCTGTGAATGTTTTGGAGTCTGTAAAAGTTTCCATGTTGTAGGCATGAACTCTATTGTGGTGTATGTGAGCCATCTGGTCTTCCAGAACTATTTCCCCGTCCAGATCACAGACTTACCCATACAACACTGGGGGCAACTCTTGATCCATCTCTATGGAATCACCTTCTGGATTGTTGTGGCCTACGTCATGTACCTTAAAAAGCTCTTCATCTCCATATAGGGGGTGCTTTACTAATTCTACTGCATGATGGGTAAAGGTACTGCTATCTCTCTCTATTCTGTCTGGCTTTTTTAGAATGCATGTTTGGTTTGGTAAAATTTGGTGTGCCGGTATGTTTGCAGACACTGTTTAACTCATTCAGTACCGAGCGTCATTTCTGGCCTCAGTTCCAGTAGCTCCACAGCTGAGTCTCAATGTGTGCAGTGCACAAATGTCCATCACAGAAGCTGTCGACCAAAAGTTCATTTCAAAAATATTTTGTTTATGAAAGTGAATAAAATTTGAAACTTTATATCTCCATGAAATACACAAGCATCAGAAATTGTGTTTGTGTTATTTTTATAATTATATACATGAAATTATGCATGCAAATTTCATGAAAACATGTATTTGATTCCTAAGTCTTAAACCTGCTTTAATTAATGCCTTTAATCTCCAATTAAATGCACAATCAAACGTAGAAAAACGGAAGTTAAAAGAAAAAGTTAACTCCCCTAGGAGAGAGTTGTCCGCCCCTAGGAGAGCTCTCCCATTCAATCCAGCGTGGTTACTATAAAGGTCACTGCAAGCCTCATTCCAATCCTCTTTCTCCTGTTTGCTCGAGCAGTGCACATCTAGGGAAGTGTTCAGATTCAATTTACAACATTAGTTGTTGTCTCGCTGGTGTATCCTTTATCAAGTGTGACTTTGTTGTTTATTCGGAACTTACTTATTGTATTATTATGTCTGAGGTTCCGACTTCTATTCCTTGTCGTACGTGCGGGCAAAATTTGTCCCCAATGGACGCCCACACGGCTTGTTTTTCTTGTAAAGAATTGTGTTATCGTGCGTCCACGTGCGCGGAATGTGTATTATGGGATGCGACGGCTTGGAGGAGTTATGCCCAAGCTCGTCGTGCTTTTCTTTTACATGCTTGTGATGACCCGTCTATTTCGGAGATCGACAGACGGGTCTTAGAAATTTCTTTGGTCAATGATATGAAGTGTAATGAGGATCTTGACCGAGCTGGTCAAGACCCAGTTTCTCCCGCGTCGGTATGTATTCCGCCAAGCGGGACTATTCTACACGAAGATAATTCTAGGTTGCTAGACAGTTTGACCCGTTCCGGAGATTCATTGTCTAGGGTCGATCCAAGACCCGTTCCTTTGTTACGCTTAACAAAGACCAGGTCGGTCTTGCCTGGCCATTCCATTGTCTCCGTCAGACAAAAGAATTCTTTGCCTCATGTTATTTCACCTTTACCTATCGGTTCACCACATGTTTCTTATAGAAGGAAGAAAGCAAATAAACGTCGTCGTGTGTCAGTTTCTCCTTTACGGGTTAAGACTAAACATAGTTTTTCTAATTCCGTTAAATCTATGGAAGCTCGTTCGGTCCTACCGTTGAGTGTTCAAGTTGCAAACTTACGAGCTCCAGTTTCCGCGGTTGTTGATTCTTCACATCGTCGTTCACATACTGCTACAAGACGCTCACCTACACAATACCGTTCACGTTCTCGTACACGACGTTCGGTTTCACCACCTTATCGTTTGTTTTCACCTGTTCGTGGTTCTATTGCGCCGGTTCGACGGTCTCGTTCTCCGATTCGTAGTTCTCGTCCACCGGTTCATTTCGGTACTAGTTTACGGCCCTCCCGTTCGCCGGTACGCCGTTCTCGTACTTCGACTGATCATTCCCCTGATCCTACTCACCGTTTACCTCGGGTTTCGGCTCCTTCTGATCAAGATTACCATGTTCATTATCAACGGGCGCCATTCCTTGATCATTCGGTGGATCATGGTTTATCATCTTCTCGTTCTCACTCTCCGGTCTCGTCGAGTTCGTCGGATGATTCCTCTTCCTCTCGAGAAAGTTCGGGAGATACGTCGAAGATGGATTATTCGCTTAGAGTGCAGGCGCTTTTAGCGTTGGTTCCGGATATGCCCGCCCCTTCGAAGGTTGTTCCATCTAGTAATAAGTGTCGGACAGCAGCGGATTCTGCATTCGCGTCTTCCAAGCCTGTAACTCCTCGTACATGCGCTCCGTCTCCAGCGTGGGTGGATTATTTAGAGAAGTTTGATCGTCAATTAGAGGATGACAATAAATTCAAGAAGCCTCGTTTCCGGTTTCCCCATGACCTTCATGATAACGTTTTGCCCGACAAACCACCCAAACGTGATCGAGAGTTCAATTCCAATTTCGTGGAGAATATCCAAGAGATGTTATTAGTAATCCAACATGCTTCTTCGGTCGCCGATTGGTTTTTGTTGGCTACTTCTCGGTTTGCTTTGGATCCTGAGTTACGCCTGGACGATGGGTCGACTTCTTTGTCTCCGGGTCGCGTTGCCTATTTACGGGCTTTCATTGAAACCCTAGTGCAGGCTAACCGTCAAGTCATTGAGGCCAGTTCTTATTCGTACGTTTCGCTTCTCCAAGCGCAACGCAACGCCTTACTTAAGGTTGTCAAGCCGGACGTCCCTTTTATGGTTAAGGATTATTTGCTTCATCAGCCATTATCATCCAAGTCCATTTTCAACAATGCTATTGAGTCCGTTGTACCCGTGATTCGTGAAGAACGTACTGCGCGCTTGATTGCGGCTGTTGCTCGTGGCGGCTCTTCGGATCGTCGCCAGAAGCGTGGTCGTAAGTCCTCTACCACTCAACAAGATGGGGGCGCTCGGGGAAATTTTCGGGGCATTGACAAACCTCCACGAGGCCGGGGTCGCCATTCCTTTCGTGGAAAACCATCCAAGAGGGGTGGTCATTCCAACAAATGACTATCAAGTTTCCGTGTCCGATCAAGCCGAAGTTTTTCATCCTCCTGCTTTCCGATCATTCAGTCATCATGTCGTGGGCGGCCGTCTTCAATACTTCGTAGACAACTGGCGTCTCATCACGGACGACGCCTGGATTTTAAGAGTTTTGGAGAAAGGCTTCCTGTTCAGTTTTCGTTCCCTTCCCAAACTCATCGCTTGGCCACGCCCATCCCGCCTGCCAGTTTCCGCGGGTCACTTGCAGACTCTTCTGTCTTCGGTCAACACGCTCATCGACAAGGGAGCTGTCAGGGAGTTACCTCGGTCAGAGGTCAGTTTGGGGTTTTACAGCCACGTATTTCTGGTTCCCAAGAAAGACTCGCTCCAGATGCGGATGGTGATCGACCTAAAAGTGTTAAACAAGTTTCATCTCATCACCCCTCCTCATTTCAAGTTGCCGACTGTTTCATCGATTCGGGCCCGCATACATCATCGGGATTGGCTGGCCTCAGTCGATCTGCAGGACGCGTATCTTCATATTCCAATTCATCCACGTCATCGGCGTTATCTCCGCTTCGTTATCAACGAACGTCGCTTCGAATGGCAGGTCCTCCCATTCGGGGTCAACATAGCCCCTTGGTTGTTTACCCGGATTACCTCTCCTGTCATGGCATTTCTACACCTGCGAGGTATTCATATAGAGGTTTATATAGACGACATCCTCCTATGGGCGGCGGACGAGTCCCGTCTCAACGTGCAAGTCCAGTTCACGCTTCTGGTGTTACGTCATCTGGGATTCATCCCTCATCCTCTCAAGTCAGAGTTAGTCCCGGCTCAAGTTCGCCGATACATCGGCGCAGTGTTCGATACTTATCATCAACGGGTATACCCTCCGGAGGATCGTTGGGACAAAATTCAGCTGTTGATCCGAAAGTTTTTGTCATCAACGTCACGGACACATCAACAGTGGCAAAGTTTGGTAGGTTTGCTCACTTCCACACAGGACCTAACTCATTACGGCCGACTACAGGTGCGTCCTCTACAGTATCATCTGTATCCTTACCTACAGACACCTTCCATCAATCCAGCGGTGCCGGTATTGACGTCTCTTCATCCATATCTGGTCTGGTGGCAATCCCGGCTCAACGTCATGCAGGGCGTTCCATTCCGCTTTCCGGCCCCGAGTCATCATCTGTACACCGATGCGTCCGAGACCGGTTGGGGAGCCCATCTGGACGAATTCGTGGTATCCGGCAGATGGTCAACGTTGGATGCCAGTCTTCACATCAACCTTCTGGAGATGAAGGCAGTCATCCTGGCGGTGCAACATTGGAGTCATCGTCTCATGTACTCGTCTCTCCTCATAGCGACGGACAATTCCACAGTCATTGCGCACATCAACAAGTTGGGTACCACCCGCTCGCTACCAATGTTTCGTCTAGTTTGGGATCTGTACGAGTGGACTCGTATTCATCATATTCATCTCCACGCCCGCCATGTTCCGGGTCGGCTCAATGTCTTAGCGGACAGCTTATCTCGTCCGGACACCGTTCTTCAGACCGAGTGGCAACTTCATCCGGAGGTGTTCCAGCAGATCTCCACCATCTGGGAGTCCCCACTGATCGATCTGTTTGCTACGAGGAACAACGCCCAGTTGACCCTGTTCGTCAGTCCGATTCTGGATCCTCAAGCCTTCGACATCGACGCCCTGTCAATCAATTGGGACAACTTCCTAGCTTATGCCTACCCACTGATGGCCCTAATTCTGGAAGTGCTTCAAAAGATTTCTCGTCACGACTGCATCATCCTGCTCGTAGTGCCGTGGTGGCCTCGTCGACAGTGGTTTCCGGTTCTGGTCCCGCTTCTCACGGCCCCGCCACGTTGTCTGCCAGTTTGGCCCAGCCTGTTACGTCAACCGCACGGGATTCTTCATCACAACCCACGGTGGCTCAACCTACACGTTTGCAGACTATCCAGAATGCACTCGCAGTCCAAGGATTTTCAGCAGAGGTTGCACGAACGATGGTTTCAGCCAATCGATCTTCCACATCGCAGCTCTATCAGGCGAAATGGGCCTATTTCGTCTCCTGGTGCCGAGAACATGATGCCGATCCCGACTCTGCCTGTGTTTCCCTAGTAGCTGACTTCCTCCTTCATCTTCATCGTGATAAGAAGTTTCAAATCAGCACCATTGAAGGGTATCGATCTGCTCTGGCTAGGGTGTTACGTCTTACCTCGGGTACAGACATTAGTCTAAACGATAATATCTCTGCGCTCATTCGCGCCTTCGCGTTACAGTCTCGCCGTACTCGCCAACTGTTACCGAAATGGGATATCGGTGTGGTTCTGTGTGCTCTGATTCGTCCGCCCTTTGAACCCTTAGAATCCGCTTCTATAAAAGCTGTGTCTTATAAGACTGCCTTTTTGGCGGCGTTTGCTTTAGCGTCTAGAGTGTCTGAACTTCATGCTCTTGAAAGATCTTCTATGACCTGGACGGCGGATTGGTCTCGCATTTCTTTTCGGCCCATTCGGGAGTTTATCGCCAAAAATGAGTGTTCGTTGAGGTCCGTGCGCTCAACGTTCGTACTCCATTCCTGCGTTGTCAGACTTCGTGCATGGGCTCGAGGACGACCTCCTGTTATGCCCGGTTCGAGCCATTCGCCACTATCTTACTCGTACCGATTCCGCTCGCGGCTCTCGGCGCCTGTTATTTCTGTCTCTTCGCCCGTCGGCTTTGCATGACATTACTAAAAATACCATCGCCGCGTGGTTGAAGAAAACCATTAAATGGTCTTATCAATTGGCCATTGACGCTCCCCCTCTGTTGTCTACTGCTTCTTCTCATGAGATTCGCGCCATTGCCACGTCTTGGCCTTTATGGAAGAACCTGTCCCTCCTTGACATTGTCCAGTCTTGTGCCTGGACGGCGAACTCCACGTTCACCAATTTCTATCTGAGAGATATGTCAGTCCAGTCAGATAGGATGACCACGCTTGGGCCGCTTATAGCTGCCCAGCACGTGGTCAACTAAATTTTCAAAAAAGGGGGGGGGGGGGCGGCATTTTGTATCATCGCAGCAAATCTGCAAATTGCTGTATCATCTCATCTCATTCATACTATTGGTCCACATTTGATTCGATCACATATGAAGGAAGAAATAAGTCAGATGGACGACCTTGGATCCTCTAAGAGATGTCGGACACTAAATCATCATTCTAAGATGCCTGACTCCATGGTGAGTGTAATCTTTACCTTAACTGCGGTTTTGATTGTGTCTTTCAGGTTGAATCTGACTTCCTTCTCATGATCTCAGCTGCGTCATCTACGCTCAACTCTCAAGACAAGTTGGACGTAAGACGATTGTGGACTGAGAATGGTGTGGCTTGGCGACCTCTAAGCACGGACAGGTTATGCTTCACCCGGACTTAGGTACAGCCAAGTACCTGCATGTATGCACAGACCGAGGCGTTGCCCTACGAGTCATACAATGCCTCCCGAGTAGACCTATCGGCCCTCTGGGTAGGGGTCCTTTCTTGGTAGAGATTACTTCCACACCACGAGCACAGCTACATGGATGTAGACAATCAAGATAAGTACATCAGTATCATATCCACTTTTTAACCTTTTCGTCTTTGACCAGGGTTTCACTTGTTGATTGTTGATTGTCTCATGCTTATGCCCATGTTTCTGTGTCATTCCAGCGGTTACTTAGCCTACTTTTGGAACTACTTCAAGACCGAGGTTCCCACCTCCGTATGTTGGTACTGAGGCATTAATTAAAGCAGGTTTAAGACTTAGGAATCAAATATTAAACATTTATAAACAATGTTTCTATTTGTTACTAAGTCAAACCTGCTCTAATTTAATTGCCCTCCCTTCCGTCCCCTCGTACCGCGGCCTTGTTCACTACTGGTCTCGGTTTGAGAAAGAGGATTGGAATGAGGCTTGCAGTGACCTTTATAGTAACCACGCTGGATTGAATGGGAGAGCTCTCCTAGGGGCGGACAACTCTCTCCTAGGGGAGTTAACTTTTTCTTTTAACTTCCGTTTTTCTACGTTTGATTGTGCATTTAATTGGAGATTAAAGGCATTAATTAAAGCAGGTTTGACTTAGTAACAAATAGAAACATTGTTTATAAATGTTTAATTTTTATCTGTTTGAAAAAAATGTTTCAACAAAAATAACATCGAAATTGTCATGGTCTGGTTTCAGATGTACGTAATCTCTGGCTGGTAAAATTTATAGCTGATTGTAGTATCCATTCCCAGGATAAAGATGATAATTTCCTCAATTTATTTCATCCACATATAACTTATAAATTAACGTTTTTATCTGGTAGAAATCCCGTTGATAGTGATTATATTACACGCAAAATAATGAAGCAGAAGTGTTTTTTTCTCTCGTCTGATTCAATCGCGTCCGTGCTCCGTTTCCCTGAACCGATTTCAATGAATGACGTATCATTGTAAAAGCCCATTCATTCAGCTTTCTTCTCGTAGTAGAATCACCATCGGATGGCCAGTGAAACGAAAGATTTGATTGGATTGAAAACAGTGTTCACGAAACGATCTTTCTGATAAGCCCGCTGTTTTGGGCAAGTGGATTGGATAAGAGCGTTTACGTCACAAGGCGAGCCAATCGGGTTGCCTCATTCATCGCGGGTTTGTTTGGAGAAATCAAAACAGAAAAGATGGAGGGAAATTCTGACAAGTTGGTGTCGGACAATAGCGGAATATTTGGGAAATAAATTTACCAAACGTATACGATCGTAGGAATTCTCAACAATGGATATATACCTGTACCGTGACAGAATATTTGGCAGAAAATATCTCGTGAATTCGTCAGATTTCTCAAGGAATCGTATGATTCTTCCAGGTATTTGAACATTTGCAAATGTCTGCCGAAACTGCGCGATGTTCTCACAGATCTCTTCTCGGATTATAGTTTTATTTCGTTATATTTTTCATTCAATACGAAAATGCTTTATATATAATCGGATAGATAGCGATCTTATCTTTCGATATATGTATGGTTTACGTGATATTTCTTCCTGAACAGACCAGGAAAATAAGAATTCCAATGGTGGTGTATACGGCCGACTTCATTTTGGAAATTTTCGTGATTTTATTTTTTATCTGCGTTTTCAAACAACGATCTTGAAATAATTTCTCTGTTAGTCAAATCCAAATTTCAGAAATTGTTACGTGAGAAAATAAGCTTCGTAAACATATAGGCCTTTAATTACATTTGACAATGCTTAGATATGAAAATTCTATTTTCCCACGACAGTTATGATTTGCGCCATATGGCGTCATGGGGTTGAGGAGGCCCAAATCTGCAACGCCAAATGGCGCTTACGGTACCGAATGAGTTAATATCTTTTGCCCCATTTGAATAGCTTGAATCAGTGAACCCTCATTATAATAACATTCGTTACAGCAGAAACTTCGTTATAAGTTTTCAGAATCAGATGTAACTGAATACATTTAATAGCTGTTCGTAAAAAAAAGGAAATTCATTTATAACGACAAATTTAACTGGGACAAATGTGGTCATTATAGAGGGGGTTGACTAATCACTATTGAAACTTCTGTGATTAATTACAGCTGTATAATTTACCCAGTTAAAGATGTAATCAGCCTCAAAATGTATGGATTTTGTAAACTCTCCCCTGTGCGTTTTTTCAGCAGGGAACATTACCAAAGCATCATATGTATTATATTTGATGACAGTGGGATCGTCATATACAACGAATGCAAGAATATCTTGTCAGAGAAATTTGTAACTCTGCCCGCTTCGACGGCTTTTCCGTCTCGCCCTTGAGTGTGCGTTGTACGCGGAGAAGAAAATGACGTCACGTATGAGTGACGTAGCGACGCTCACGAATTTGAATGCTGCACAGCTGCAGCCATGGGATAGCGTCATGGCTCGTGCCTACGGTTCGGTGATATCGCATAGCATACGTTGGTAGAATGCACGTGCGTGTATACGCTTGTTGACACGCCCGTGGAAAAATAAACGGCATGCCATGCTGTTTATTTTTAGAGATCAACTCCTATTTTCTCGTGAATGGTAGAAACAAGTTTAGATTTTTTTGGTCAGATGTGTTTCATTTTGTACCTGTTGTAACATATGTCACTTTCGCTGAGTTTGAGAGACATCGATTTCAGCCCAGATTTGAGGCTGATTACATCTTTAACATGTATGGACTTGAGCATCATGTTACATGAGAGCATTTCCACAAAGTAGATGCTCTTATGTTTTCATGAGACGGCTCTGCCAGGACTTAAATGTGAAGATTAGTGGCTCAAACTTTGTGTGCTGTCTCCTCAGATCTGGGAAATTTGTCTCGTTGTGTTTTGGTGACCACTGTTTACCGCTACATGGTGCTCTAGTCAAACCATAGGTACATGTAAATGCTTTGCAACACGATTTCATCTGAACGGCATGTCAAAGACTACCAGCGATGAGCCCTGACTAAATTCAGGAATTTTCAATATTTTCTCTTATTTGGGTTCGGAGATCACTCTAAAACAAACTGTGCCATGTCGGCTAGAGGGTGAGCTCAAATTAGGCCTTTTTTTTTTTATTAATTGGTTTACGGATTTTTCTGGCAAAAATGTCCAGATGGAGGATGGAAAAAAAATAAAAATAAAATCAAGCCTCCACACTTTATTTATTTTTACTTTCTGACAAACTTCTTAGACACGAGAGGGCGGTAAAAAAAAAATGATATGTCAAATCCAGGTAATAGCCAGTGTAATAATTACAAGACATTTACCAAAAGATCAATGACGGACGTTTCCTTCAACCAAGCGACAATATCAGTCGCTTTGCGTGAAACCAACACTTCAATAGGGGTGTTGACAGGACAAGTCATGTTTCCTGCTGTTATTTTGGACAGACAGGCCGGCAGATATGTCGTCAGTTGTCACTGATCTCCTTCAAGACCAAGTCCCCCACCGTCCCAGCAGTTACTGGACCGACAAAGCCCTTGAAAAGGACGGTCGCGTCCTGTCTAAGAGTCAGTGAAAACCACCGCGAGGCCGAACCCGCCATCTTGGCTTCAAACACTGCGCCGTTGAAATGATGTCATGTCTGGTCCCCGAACTACAGCCGAAGGTAACATGGAAGTCGGAAACCACCACCACTGTAACCAAGGGAAGTAACCCGCCTCCAAGACCAAGATGTCTGCAGAGTGTTGAACTCGTGCGAACTCGAGCGTGAAGAATTTATATAAGATGTTTTACGCACAGCAAGTATTAAAATGAGACCAATATTGCGAATTTTATGTTTTTATTCTTCCGACAGAGAGGTCAGCAAATGTGACACGTCGGCGGATACGACAGAAATAAAAAAAAAATCGAAAATCCAATTTTATTTTTATTTCACTTTTGGCAAAATGAAGGTCGGCGGATCCGTAAACCAATCAATAAAAAAAAAAAGGCCTTAGGGAGATCTAAAGTTCTGTGGCTACCAAATTACACATGTATTTGAGGAAATGCTCTGTTCGTGTTTCACACGAGATTTCAAATCAGCAACAACCTGTAAATCAGGTCAATATTTGCTTGCCAGTTTGGCATGCGATATTTTGGCATGTGCCATTGCGGCACAAAGTGAAGGGTATGACATTTTGGCATGCAACAATTCGACACCTTGTTTTTTCAAGGCCAAATTATACTAAAGTAAAGATTTTCACATTCTTTTTTTTAACATATTTTCAACATATAAACAGATCATTTTAAGGATTACCAAGTTGTAGATTCTTTCACTGCGATTATCCGCACCATTTTGACAACTGTTTACATATATGCAGTTGATTTAGTAAGACATTTGGTTTTGTCGTATTAAGGCAAAAAGCAAAACAAAATTTGAGGTACATGTACGTAATGTGTCATTCTCTTTCAGATACTTTGTAAATGTTGTATTACTAGTAAAATAACCCATCAATCAACTAACTGAATATGTGAAAAACGTTGCCGATAAGTCATAGATAATCACCGTCAGAGAACCTACAACTTGATAATCCTTGGAATGGTCTGCTTATACGTTAACCATATGTTGAAAGAAGAATGTGAAAATCTAAATTTTTAGCATAATTTGGTGCCGAAAGGTCGTGTGCCGAAATGTTGTACCCTTCACTTTGTGCCGAAATGTTGTATGCTGAAATGTCTCGTGCTGAAATGTCGCGTGATGAAATGTCCTGACACTGTCAAGGCTTGAGACATCTGATAAAAGGCCAGAACCACAAAATTCATTGTGTGACACCCATGTTTTATCTCATCGAGAGACAGAGGCATAGCGACACCTGTGAGCCAGTATCTAAATAGATTCACCAAGTTATTGATGTTACAGTACTGAAAGCTGTTACCCTGTTCATACCACCTTCATTTAACATCAAACATATTTTCTCTATTTAGGGATGAATTCTATCCTGCTCTATCTGGGACACGAGGTATTAGAGTCGCGATTCCCGATACAGTTCCACGTGGACAAGCAGCACCCTCAGATGTTGGCCATGGCTCTGTGGGGTACCGCCTTCTTCGTCTTCACCTCGTATGTGCTCTTCAGGAAGAAACTCTTCTTCACGGTATAGGGATTCGCCATCGGTGGGAATATTAAAAAGACCAAAACTTCATAATTTTTTTTTTTAGTCACTTCATGCAATTTATGGGATCCTAGAACATTGTTTTGTTGTGTACATATAATATGTTGTTCACTTGTATAGGCCTATATAAAGAATCTCCATAATTGTTAAAAATATTATGCACACAGATTATAATTTACCATTTTATATGTGGTGGTATATACAAACAATGTAATCATGATTTGGCAACCATGTATCTTTCATTCTGTGTACTTGAAACACTACTGAAGGTTGAGAAATGATGTGAATATGCAGATATTATGTCTGAAATATTGTACTTAATTATTACTGGATGAGCAATCATTTAATTTATTGCATTTTAATATGACAAAAAGTTTCCTGTTGCAGCTGTGTGTTTATTTGTTTATGATACAACCTACAGTACAGATAACTTAACTTGAATACAACTTCCTCGCATGCAAGTTGCAATAAAAATAATGCTGTGCTAATTGCTGACACATCCAGCATTGAGGAAAACCCTGTTGTGCATTATCAGCCACGATCAAAACTCGCACACTTTTGTAATGACAAGAACTCGTTCATGTTTCGCTTCATCTCCAGTCGCAGTCAAGATTAAGTTATTTCTGTCCTGTAATGTTATCATGGAGCCAATGTTAATTCTACCGTCACTCTCCACATATATGTCAGTCCGTTGTCTCATATCTGCCATCATAACTTAGTCTTGGCACTTGTCAAACCGGAATGAGTTATCCATAAACCTAGTAGTATATCAGTCATTGGGACCCTCGGTGGCCGAGTGGTCTGAGGCACTTCGCTGGTGACTGCTAGCCTCACATCGCTGAACTGGCACGGGTTCGAGTCCAGCTGGCCCATGTGTGAAATTTTGTCAGTTACTTACCGACGGGCGGTGGTTCTCTCCGGGTACTCCGGCTTCCTCCACCAACCAAACTGACCATCACCATATGAGTGGAACAACCTTGAGTTCTTGAGTTTACAAGTTCTGGATTAATACCAAACTTATGTATACCTTTCCCATGGGTCAAAAAAGAACCAAATTTATTTTTGAGGTCAAGGTCACTTGAGAAATAGAGAGAACAATCTCCAGTTCCAGGTAAGGAGTGGTACAAAACTTCGCATATATCTTGCCCCCGGGGAAAGAAGAATGCTAATTTACTTTGAGACCAAATAGTCGAAGGCCAGTAAACCTGCGAAAAATGGTTCCAAGTTATGAATTGATTAAAAAACTTAGGCTATATTCCGACCATGGGGTAAAGAAGACTTGTATTAATTTAGAAACCAAGGCCATTTTGGGTACCAAATATATAGCTACGCTTATTGTATCAGCATTGAGTTTCAGCTGAAGGCCCTCGTCTATTTGACACATCGTAGCAGTGTTTATTTCTAACCTTAATGGATTTGTTTAATCTGAGACAGCAGAGGCGAAAACCATCCGGCATCTGTTTTAAGAACAATGTTCATATCTGTACTGCCTGTTTTCTTTGATCGTTGTTTTGAAAAGGCAGACATAGAGTGGTTTCTGTCTGGGCTGCTTTGGTCTGCACCAGACCATGGATGGGTAGAATTGAACACTATTACAATGTTAAATAGACAAGGGACCTCAGCTGAAAGTCCACGCTGATGAAATAAGCATAGTATTCACTTGTTTTCCATGGTTAGCAAATGCCTGTGTTCATGCTAATATCATGTGTGATCCCTCTCCTATCACAGCTGTTCATATTGTATGGTCATGTATTGAAGCGTGTCATCTCGTTATTTACTTGTCAAGTACTGTTGCTGGATGGGATTCATCATGATTCGAGAAGTTTGAACAAGTTTGATAACAGTTACTCAAATCATTTTATTCATCGATAGGGTAAAAATGGATATATGCAAGTTCTACCAGACTGGGAAAGGCACGAAGTACAGTTGAATTGTGAATATTTCTATTATATATATTAATAAGCGTAACTTCAGAGGAAATATTTTATAGCTATGTGGAATGATTTATCTCTGAAATCGTCCACAAATTCACCTTGAAAATCTGCACGAAAACTAAGGCTGCTTCATGTAAAGTTTCATTTGTGATACAGGCACTATTTTTTTATCCTTTTGCATTCTCATACTAGTTTGGTCTTTTTTCCTACCGATGGCCTCGAGCGTTATTTTGGAGAAATATTGCAGCATGTTGACGCTACGTCGTCATGGAACAAGTGTGCTAAAGTTGTCTCGGATAACTCATTAGGTGCTAGATTATTGGGTAAGGGTTAATATAGGAATTTGTTAATATTATTTGTATTATACAGAAATATTAAGAATTCATACTCGGTACAGCATTTGTGTAGCGATTTTATGCCAGGCATTCACGATGTCAGAATGAGACAAATTCATAGCATAATTGGGGCGGTTATATCATTTTGCATTTTTCTATTAAATCAACTTTATGCTGAATGAGGAGATGCAGAAAATTTTGAAATCGGAATTGTGTATTAGCATTATTTTGATGCGGAGAAGATTTTCGGTGTACAACCAGCCTTATGTAATATTTCATTTACTTCATGGGACCAAAATCACAAGAAAAATGTCCTTTGAGATTCTGCTCAATCTGTTACACCTGCTCTATAAATCGACAAAAGATTCCTGTATATTTGCCCTCTGCCAGACTGGATGTCTTCATTGACCTTATTGTTTAACTGTTGATGCTACTCCGAAGATTTGTGAGTGTAACATTTACTAGTCACATAATTATACATGCCCATAGGTAATATTTTCCTGTTTATACTCTATCTACAAATAAATCAAGTGAAATTCCAGATGGTTTTCCAGGATTTGTTATTCATGCGATACAATGACAGAATACTACATTCCTGGTTAATTTATTATGAGAGCGAGCTGAACGAGCCTTCACCCTGCACATAATTTGCCTCCAGTTATGATGAACTTGCTACTCATTCACTCGGGCTTCAGTTTCAGTGAATGCTCTAATGATTCATACAGGCTCCAGTTATGATAAACTCGCTACTCATTCACTCGGGCTTCAGTTTCAGCGAATGCTCTAATGATTCATACAGGCTTCAGTTATGATAAACTCGCTACTCATTCACTCGGGCTTCAGTTTCAGCGAATGCTCTAATGATTCACACAGGCAGTTATGATAAACTCGCTACTCATTCACTCGGGCTTCATGAATGCTCATACAGGCTCCAGTTATGATAAACTCGCTACTCATTCACTCGGGCTTCAGTTTTAGCGAATGCTCCGATTCATACAGGCTCCAGTTATGATGAACTCGCTACTCATTCACTCGGGCTTCAGTTTCAGTGAATGCTCTGATTCATACAGGCTCCAGTTATGATAAACTCGCTACTCATTCACTCGGGCTTCAGTTTCAGCGAATGCTCTAATGATTCATACAGGCTCCAGTTATGATAAACTCGCTACTGATTCACTCGGGCTTCAGTTTCAGCGAATGCTCTAATGATTCATACAGGCTTCAGTTATGATAAACTCGCTACTCATTCACTCGGGCTTCAGTTTCAGCGAATGCTCTAATGATTCATACAGGCTCCAGTTATGATAAACTCGCTACTCATTCACTCGGGCTTCAGTTTTAGCGAATGCTCCGATTCATACAGGCTCCAGTTATGATGAACTCGCTACTCATTCACTCGGGCTTCAGTTTCAGTGAATGCTCTAATGATTCATACAGGCTCCAGTTATGATAAACTCGCTACTCATTCACTCGGGCTTCAGTTTCAGCGAATGCTCTAATGATTCATACAGGCTCCAGTTATGATAAACTCGCTACTGATTCACTCGGGCTTCAGTTTTAGTGAACGTTCTAATGATTCATACAGGCTCCAGTTATGATGAACTCGCTACTCATTCACTCGGGCTTCAGTTTCAGTGAATGCTCTAATGATTCATACAGGCTCCAGTTATGATAAACTCGCTACTCATTCACTCGGGCTTCAGTTTCAGCGAATGCTCTAATGATTCATACAGGCTCCAGTTATGATAAACTCGCTACTCATTCACTCGGGCTTCAGTTTTAGCGAATGCTCCGATTCATACAGGCTCCAGTTATGATGAACTCGCTACTCATTCACTCGGGCTTCAGTTTCAGTGAATGATTCATCTAATGATTCATACAGGCATACAGGCTTCAGTTATGATAAACTCGCTACTCATTCACTCGGGCTTCAGTTTCAGTGAATGCTCTAATGATTCATACAGGCTCCAGTTATGATAAACTCGCTACTCATTCACTCGGGCTTCAGTTTTAGTGAACGTTCTAATGATTCATACAGGCTTCAGTTATGATGAACTCGCTACTCATTCACTCGGGCTTCACTTTTAGTGAACTCTCTGATTCATACAGACTTCAGTTATGATGAACTCGCTACTGATTCACTCGGGCTTCAGTTTTAGTGAATGCTCTAATGATTCATACAGGCTCCAGTTATGATGAACTCTCTAATTCATACAGGCTCCAGTTATGATGAACTCTCTAATTCATACAGGCTTCAGTTATGATGAACTCTCTAATTCATACAGGCTTCAGTTATGATGAACTCGCTACTCATTCATACAGGCTTCAGTTATGATGAACTCTCTAATTCATACAGGCTTCAGTTATGATGAACTCTCTAATTCATACAGGCTTCAGTTATGATGAACTCTCTAATTCATACAGGCTTCAGTTATGATGAACTCGCTACTCATTCATACAGGCTTCAGTTATGATGAACTCGCTACTCATTCATACAGGCTTCAGTTATGATGAACTCACTACTCATTCACTCGGGCTTCAGTTTTAGTGAATGCTCTGATAATTCATACAGGCTTCAGTTATGATGAACTCTCTAATTCATACAGGCTTCAGTTATGATGAACTCGCTACTCATTCATACAGGCTTCAGTTATGATGAACTCGCTACTCATTCATACAGGCTTCAGTTATGATGAACTCGCTACTCATTCACTCGGGCTTCAGTTTTAGTGAATGCTCTAATAATTCATACAGGCTTCAGTTATGATGAACTCGCTACTCATTCATACAGGCTTCAGTTATGATGAACTCTCTAATTCATACAGGCTTCAGTTATGATGAACTCGCTACTCATTCATACAGGCTTCAGTTATGATGAACTCGCTACTCATTCACTCGGGCTTCAGTTTTAGTGAATGCTCTAATAATTCATACAGGCTTCAGTTATGATGAACTCGCTACTCATTCATACAGGCTTCAGTTATGATGAACTCTCTAATTCATACAGGCTTCAGTTATGATGAACTCGCTACTCATTCATACAGGCTTCAGTTATGATGAACTCTCTAATTCATACAGGCTTCAGTTATGATGAACTCTCTAATTCATACAGGCTTCAGTTATGATGAACTCTCTAATTCATACAGGCTTCAGTTATGATGAACTCGCTACTCATTCATACAGGCTTCAGTTATGATGAACTCGCTACTCATTCATACAGGCTTCAGTTATGATGAACTCGCTACTCATTCATACAGGCTTCAGTTATGATGAACTCACTACTCATTCACTCGGGCTTCAGTTTTAGTGAATGCTCTGATAATTCATACAGGCTTCAGTTATGATGAACTCGCTACTCATTCATACAGGCTTCAGTTATGATGAACTCGCTACTCATTCACTCGGGCTTCAGTTTTAGTGAATGCTCTAATAATTCATACAGGCTTCAGTTATGATGAACTCGCTACTCATTCATACAGGCTTCAGTTATGATGAACTCTCTAATTCATACAGGCTTCAGTTATGATGAACTCGCTACTCATTCATACAGGCTTCAGTTATGATGAACTCGCTACTCATTCATACAGGCTTCAGTTATGATGAACTCGCTACTCATTCACTCGGGCTTCAGTTTTAGTGAATGCTCTAATAATTCATACAGGCTTCAGTTATGATGAACTCGCTACTCATTCATACAGGCTTCAGTTATGATGAACTCGCTACTCATTCACTCGGGCTTCAGTTTTAGTGAATGCTCTGATAATTCATACAGGCTTCAGTTATGATGAACTCGCTACTCATTCATACAGGCTTCAGTTATGATGAACTCGCTACTCATTCACTCGGGCTTCAGTTTTAGTGAATGCTCTGATAATTCATACAGGCTTCAGTTATGATGAACTCTCTAATTCATACAGGCTTCGGTTATGATGAACTTTCTAATACTTCACACAGACTTCAGTTATGAGGAACTCGCTAATTCATACAAACTTCAGTTATGATTAACTATAAAAATTTGATCACTGCTTGAATGTATGGGACTCGTACGTATATCAAATGTCCTATTTATTCGCTGCCTGGGGATATAGAATCAGTGTGTGTGTATCTTCACGGTAGATAGAATATAAGATACAAGTGTGGAATAGCTCTCACTCTATTGATTTGGATGCCAGTAGATCAAAGATCTGTTTCTTTTATTAAATTTTACCCATTTTCATTTATTGGGATCTGGATCCACTTAAAAAAAGTCTTTACAGAGTTGTCTCCCCTAGGGAATTGTAAGAACATCTGCAGTTTAAAATGGTCTAAATTGAAGATTCGTTTAATAATGTAATCCTTTTTATCTGGGCTCTTCTTCATGCTCAACACAGGGACAGATTTTACAACTTGGAGGCATATTTATAGAAGTTGGAAAATGGTAACCAAACAAGATAATTTTGAACACAGCAAGGAAGCAATCAGAGATTGCTCAATTGTATGCCCCCCCTTCCGCTTTAATCCGACACTGCTCCACCATTGTTCTGTTTTGTATTGGTCTGTGGAGGCCTAATTTGGCTAATTATAAAAATTCTGTTTCAGTCACTTTTTTCGGCATGCCTCGCATAATACATGTACATGTACATATTCCACCCGGGACTTTCGCCAAATTCAAAAATGTGACCTGGTTATGAGACCTACATTCCTTGGGAGTATATTGTGGTGAAATTATGAAGCGATCGTGAACTTTGAATTTTGCATCCAATCCACTCTTTTTGGGGTAATTTCATACTTCAGGACCTATGTGATCTACTTTGGAATGTGCTTTGGACAAATAAATATATCCCATTCATTTAGGTTTGATGAACGAAGGGCCATAACTCTTGAAAATATAACCGAAAGCAGAGAAACTTCACGCTGCATAACTATGGGGTACTGACCACATATCATGCAAATTCCATAATTGTCCATACAATATTAACCGAGATCCAGCCCGGACAAGTCCCAATTCACAAAGATTTCAAGAACAAAAGGGCCATAACTCTTGAAATATAAGCGAAACGCGGAGAAACTTCACACTGCACAACTACAGGGCACTCACCACATATCCTGCAAATTTCATACTTGTCCATACAATATTAACCGAGATCCAGCCTGGACAATTCCCAATTCACCAAGACTTGATGAACAAAGGGCCATAACTCTTGAAAATATATGCGAAACGCAAAGAAACTTCACGCTGCACAACTACAGGGCATTGACCACACCCTGCAAATTTCATAATTGTCCATACAATATTAACCAAGATCCAGCCCGGACAAGTCCCAATTCACGGAGATTTCAGGAACAAAGGGCCATAACTCTTGAAAATATAGGCGAAACGGGGAGAAACTTTACGCTGCACAACTGTGGGGCACTGACCACATGTCATGCAAATTTCATGCTTGTTCATACAATATTAACCAAGATTCAGCCCGGACAAGTCCCATTCACAGAGATTTCAGAAAAAGGGCCATAACTCTTGAAAATGATACCGGAACTCGGAAAAAAATCTACGCTGCACAACTATGAGCCACTGGCCACATTCCATGCAAGTTTCAATCCTGTCCATCAATTATTAACCGAGATATCACACAGACAAGAAATTCGGACGGACAGACGGACGGACAAAGCGATCGCTATATGCCCCCCCCTCTAGTTAGAGGGGGGGGCATAATAACTTTTCTTTGTTAGCTCGTGATGTTCCGTTGTAGTTACTAACAGCATTTTCAAACCAAACTTAATGACATGGAAGTACAGTTGGTTAGTTTTGTGTCTATTTCAATGACGCAAAGCATCATGCCTGAAATCCAAAATGGCACAAAGGTGGTTCACTCGCATGAAAATCACATTTTTTCTTTCCTCATTGAGCAATTTTGCCTAAAATGAATTTACTTGGTGTCAAATATGTAATTTCTCAATTTGTCTCATTAGGACCTCTTGTTTTGTATTACTTGATCAACTTTCCATGCTAATGAAATGCCTCTCCTCAATATTTTTGAATGAGAAAAAAGATAGTGCGGTGATTCAATTATCAGAGTGTTTACCTTATATGCTGGTTGACTGTTACTTCAGAATTAGGACCGATTAAAACGATGCACTAAACACATTTTATCTTTGTGATGCTTTGTCGATGCTGAAATAACAAATAGCATGAGGAAGATTTGCCCTTTCCCTTGAGCAACGTTCCTCATGAACATGTATTACGTACAGGTATCGAGACAACAGGAGAAGCATAATTTGATCAAATCGGGATTTATTTCAAAATAATTATCATGTAGGCTAGGTCTTCATGTTACGTAGGATGACATACATCACAAGTTCAGGCACCTGGATGAATCAACCCTTCTCTCATTTATATACCAACATATGTAGGATTCCATTGCTCCAGTAGTTAGAACCTCCAGCTTGACCGTCTCGTTATGACAAGCCACTTCAGTATTTAATCAGTTATTCCACAAATGTTCAAAAGTTTTGCACATATGTACAAAAGAATTCCACGTGTGTGTAAAAAACAGTGTTAAGACATATGTGCAAAAGTTTTAGGCATACGTGTGAAAGTTTTATACATATGTTGAAAAGTTTTATACATATGTGCAAACTTTTCCACATGTTAATAAATGTTTGTTCAACATATGTTGAACAGTTTTAGACATATGTGTAAAGTTTGACATATGTTGAAAAGTTTTATACATATGCGGAAAAATTTTGTACTTGGGTAAAATAAATTCACCATTTCACATATGTATAAAAGAATTTCACGTATGTATTAAAATTTTCCACAGGTCTAAAACTTCAACATATGTGGAATAAATGCACACTTTTATACATATGTGTAATTCTTTTACACATATGTTGACATTTTTTGTGACATAAGTACAAAAGATGTTGACATATGTCAAATAACTGATTAAACTAGAGCATAGTCTGAGGGATGCACACATTTGATCAAAATGATCAGTAAGGCTGCTTACAAGATACCCCCCGTAAGGGCATAGATACAAGGGGGTGGTTAACGTTTCACGAGTAAGCTGAATGGGATTGTGGCAGTGAAAATCATCAGTAAGCATGCTTACAAGATACCCCCCGATGCACATTTGATAGGAATTGACGAGTATTTGTAGAGGAATATAAGTATACATGTTATGAGTGGCGGCACAGTATGTAACTAGTTGACAATGAGACCTCGCTCGGTTGGAGTGCGGTTAACGGATTGTCTATGCATGTGTCGTGACGATACTCAGATGAGTTTAATGGATTGTTCAGAAAATTGATGTTAATAATGATTGTTGAGAATGTAGACTTGAAATGGGCTGTTGCAACAGATAGGCGAATTACTGTCATCTGGATAACCATATTGAAGAGGAAAAGGAAGTAAATGGGAAGTGAAATATTAAACTTACTACCTGTAGACGCATATGCAACATCCTGAGCTAGGTCTCATGGTATGGCAGCTACATACAAAATTTGAGAAGAATCTAATCAGCCGTTGTCAAGTTATGCTCCAGAAATGGAATGTTATGGACCAACTGAGAAAATTCTGCCCATAGGTGGCGCCACCTGTAGACGCACATGCGCCAAACGCAATCCCAAGCAAGGTCTCATGGTAAGGTAGCTACATACCAAATCTGAGAGGAATCCAATTAGCTGTTGTCAAGTTATGCTCCGGAAACGAAATGTTACGGACCGACAAGAAAAAGTTTTGACCCTAGGTGGCGCCACCTGTAGATGCACATGCGCCAAACGCAATCCCAAGCGAGGTCTCATGGTAAGGTAGCTACATACCAAATTTGAGAGGAATCCAAGTAGCGGTTGTCAAGTTATGCTCCGGAAACGAAATGTTACGAACTGACTTGAGAAACTTTTGACCCTAGGTGGCGCCACCTGTAGACGCACATGCGCCAAACGCAATCCCAAGCGAGGTCTCATGGTATGGCAGCTGCATACCAAATTTGAAAGGAATCCAACTATCGGTTGTCAAGTTATGCTCCGGAAACGAAATGTTACGGACTGACATGAGAAACTTTTTACCATAGGTAGCGCCACCTGTAGACGCACATGCGCCAAACGCAATCCCAAGCGAGGTCTCATGGTAAGGTAGCTACATACCAAATTTGAGAGGAATCCAAGTAGCGGTTGTCAAATTATGCTCCGGAAACGAAATGTTACGGAATGACCCTAGGTGGCGCCACCTGTATACGCACATGCGCCAAACGCAATCCCAAGCAAGGTCTCATGGTATGGTAGCTGCATACCAAATCTGAGAGGAATCCAACTGGCGGTTGTCAAGTTATGCTCCGGAAACGAAATGTTACGAACTGACTTGAGAAACTTTTGACCCTAGGTGGCGCCACCTGTAGACGCACATGCGCCAAACGCAATCCCAAGCGAGGTCTCATGGTATGGCAGCTGCATACCAAATTTGAAAGGAATCCAAGTAGCGGTTGTCAAGTTATGCTCCGGAAACGAAATGTTACGGACTGACATGAGAAACTTTTGACCATAGGTGGCGCCACCTGTAGACGCACATGCGCCAAACGCAATCCCAAGCGAGGTCTCATGGTAAGGTAGCTACATACCAAATTTGAGAGGAATCCAAGTAGCGGTTGTCAAGTTATGCTCCGGAAACGAAATGTTACGGAATGACCCTAGGTGGCGCCACCTGTAGACGCACATGCGCCAAACGCAATCCCAAGCGAGGTCTCATGGTATGGTAGCTGCAAACCAAATTTGAGAGGAATCCAACTGGCGGTTGTCAAGTTATGCTCCGGAAACGAAATGTTACGGACGGACGTACGGACATCCGTACGGACGGACGGACGGACGGACAGACGGACGGACGGACGGACGGACGGACGGACGGACAGACGGACGGACGGACGGACAGACGGACGGACGGACGGACGGACAAGCTGAAACCAGTATACGCCCCCTACACTACGTGTCGGGGGGTATAATAATGAAATGGTTTGCCGTATCCTTGCATGTCTAACACGACAATAATCTGGTCCCAATAAGATCTTTTTTTTTTCCATTCAGATCATTTAAAACTAACCACAAACTAAATATAATAAATTGATCACCGGTAACTGATTATGGGGAGATGTTGGACCTTATTCATTGGTACAATAACAAGATAGTACATATATACTGTTATAGTTCACTGCCACCAAGACAAACTCAAAATTTTCATTCCAAATCATCCTACTGCAGTGACCCACAATTTTCTTCCCTTTTTTCTTCAAAATTCAAGGTTGCTCCAGAAAGTACATGGGATTGGGGTGGGAGGGGGGAGATTTTTTAGTTCTATGGTATATGTGTGGTGGGTGGTGTACAAACATTTAACATTAGGGAGATAGGATAAATGGTATAACCTATTTCTTCTAATTATTCAGACAGCAAAACTTAACTTCGAGTATCTGTGAAGAGAAATCCTGTTAACATTCTACAAATTTCTCTAGCTAAATGTTCAATTATTGGGATAAATATTATAACATATCCATGCCAAAATATTTAGCCTCAGGTGACATGAAGATGGGTTTTAATGCTGTTAGCAATGTGAAAAATGCTGTTAGGAAAAATTGGAAGAATGGGGGGTCAGTAATAGTGGTCTTTCCCCCACCCCATGTACCTTTTTCTTGAACAGCCCTCATTTTGGTTTTCGAACTCAGTTGGAAAAATTGTGAAGAAGGTTTGACATGCATGATTGAGAATGATGTACGCTCCGAACAGAAACCAAGGGCCATTATTGGCTTACATGTGCCACCGTTTTGAGAGAGAAAGAGACAATTAAGAATTAACATTACATTCAGCAATATTTCAGCCACATAGCGACAACTATAGAATTCATGCCTTGACAAGAACATGTTTACATGATCTCATGGCTGAACTGTACAACAGTCCATGGGAAATGTGCGTTTCACAGATCAAGGATGAAATGTATGCATTTTCTATACATATAGGACAATTCATAAATTCTTAAAGGCAGTATAATTATAATATGTATACAATGTCACAATGGATCCTAAAATTTCAGACCCCCTTAATTCACCACTTTGTTATACAACGATATAAGTGAGCCAATAAAAGCCTAGAAAATCAATAATATCTCGTAACACTGAAGTAACACATGCATGTATGTTCAGCAATAACAGCTGCATTAGAGTAGGAACTCGTAAACAGGTTGGAGAGAACTACCTCTCTAAAATGGAGGTAAAAAAGGTCGTTTTTGCTAAATAACATTTGATTTATGCATCATTCATAACACTCCAAAATCTTGAAGATGTAATCAGCCTCAAAAGGAGATATTTTGTCAACTCTGCCCTGTGAGTTTTTCAGCAACGAAGTTTGCTAAAGCAGCGTATGTATTATATTTGATGATAGTGGGATCGCCATATATATTGAATGCAAGAATATCTTGTCGGAGAAATTTGAAACTGGTTTCGACGGGTTTTTTGTTTCGCCATTGAATAGGTGTTGTACACAGGAGGAAAATGACGTCACTTTGACGTAGCGATGCTCCCAAATCTGAATGCCGAACAGCTGCAGCAATGAGACAACGTCATGGCTCGTGCCCAAGATTCAGTAAAGTCGCATAGCCTATGTTGGTCGAATGCACCACACATGTATATCACTGGTACCGTTCAGTTCTATACCAATTGGTACCATTCTGTTGATAACCTCTAGGTAACTTGTTGGTACAGCACGGACATCTCAGGCTCGGTACCATGAGCATCTCATTCCTGACTGAACAGTACCGTACATTTACCAAGCAGTCATCCGAGGGTAGTATATGCCAGGTTCTTTTCAGTTACCTATACCAGTGATTGATTGGCCAGTGATTGACCAGTGATTGATTGGTAGCCACCTCAATCCCAACTTTGTAGTACAGTGCAGTTATGACTTGAAGGCTACTGGTCAGTTACTGAGTGGTAACCAATAGGTTATACCATAAATAAAATGTGTGGTGACTGATTGGTTGGTTGGTACTGTTCAGGTACTGATTGGTGACCAACTTCACAACTGAACAGTACCACAAGGGGTCCTTCCCTACCGGTACCTACAAGTACCAACAGGTAATGATAGGTAAGCAGAAATTGGTTGGTAGCTGTTCAGTAACTGAGCCATAACCAATCAAGTTGTGGTGTTAGTGTATAGTGTTATAGGTACCAAGTCTGGAAAATTAACATAGGTAACATAGCGGTGACTCAGCAGTAACTGCTTGCCATGACATTCATTTCTAAAGACCAATTCCTTCTATTTTTTCATGCATGGTAGAAACAAGTTTAGTTTTTTTGTGGTCTAATCGGTTTCATTTTGTACCTCTCCTGACATCTGTCACTTTCGCAAAGTTTGAGAAACATTAATTTCAGCATTTATCTTTAAAACTACTCTTAGTTCAATACATGTATATTATTGACTGTATTAGGCAAAAACTACCTTTTATACTTTCATTTTAGAGCAGTACTGCTCCATAAGCTGATAAAGTAAACTGTAAAACCTGAGGGGTTGAAGTCCCCGGATGTTGAAGCAATTGGTCTGGCTATGAACCGTAATGTTAAGTATGGCATAGAGAGCAACCGCAAGTGAGCACCAGTGACTTGTCACTCACAATTACCAAATTTTACCCTAATCCGATCAGGTTTTCAAAAGCTATTTTCCAGAAATGAAATTTTAACTTGACCCATAGGTGGATTCACCTGTAGGTTAATTGGCATGAAAAACAATCCCAAGCGAGATATTGAGGCAAGGCACCCGGGTGGCGCCACATATCAGCGGATCGGCATGAAATACAATCTTAAGTGAGATATTGAGGCAAGGTACTCACATACCGAATTTGAAAAGATTCTGTTCAATTTTTCAAAAGTTATTGTCCGGAAACAAAATTTTAATTTTGCTCCCAGGTGGTGCCATCTATAGGTCAGGGTTCCAAGCTTTTCATGGAAACAAAATTCTTTGATTTTTCTCTGATTAATTTCCCAAATTCCATGAGAAACATTTCCTCCATGATTAGTTTCAACAGCTTTTAACATAAAGATACAGTACAGATATGCAAAATAAGCACAACCACTGGCCAGAAGGTGTATTCAGAATTCATAGTCACATTGCATGCAGTTATGAAAGAATTCGCCCTGATAAAAGTTCAAGCAGTGCTAGATAAGCCCTTAATGAGGTGTTAAGAAGGGAAATGTGCATCCCTGATGTGCACTAAAAAGCCAACATAGCCAGTCACATGTGATTCCTCTCTTGCTACTCAATTTCCCTGATGTTGGGTATTTTTCTCAAATTTCTTGAGTTTTCCCTGACTGGAAACTGGAAAATAATTTTCCCTGATTTCCCGGAGTGGCTGGGAAATCTGTAGGCATGGTAGGTGGATCAGCGTGAATAAAAAATTCCAAGCGAGATCTTGGGGCGAGGTATCCACACACCAAATTTGAAAGGAATCCATTCAATTTTCCAAAAGTTATTGTCTGAAAACACAATTATAACTTGGCCCCCAGGTGGCACCACCTATAGGCAGATCAGCGTGAAAAACATTCCCAAGCGAGATCTTGAGGTGAGCTAACCCACATACCAAATTTGAAAAGATTATATTCATTTTTTCAAAAGTTGTTGTCCGGAAACGAAGTCGGATGGACACACCCCAATACTGTAGTCCCCCTCTAGCCCTTCGGGCATCGGGGGACAAAAATAAAACACGAAAATGTATATATCGGTATATTTTCCTCATATTATACTGTTATAGAAACGTACAGCCCTTGCAATTTACGACATGTGGCATTCAGCAATGGGGATCGCCAGCCACACTAGGCGGCGCTATAGTGATCCAACAGGTAAAGAAGACGTGACGTCATAAAATGAACAATGATAACGTCGTTACATTATGACGTTGCCTTTGTCACATCCAGAAAAATGACATGGGCATGCATCATTTATCTCTTGGTACACGTAGCCACTTGCCGTCAGTTCGGACTGGCAAACCCCATCGTAAAGCTACATGCAGTAAAAACCGTTCACCTCTGTAATTTTCAATATGGTGTTAAATTTGAATTGCAAGGGCCGAACGTGTATGGCACAAATACAGTTATACTATTAGTTCATACTTCTATGAAGTTGTTGGTAAAAGGCAAAGATATATGTTCATGTATAGTTATCCTCTATGAATACATCCTAATTTACTGTAAATACAATGTGAAACATGTTAAATCATTGCATAAAGAATTAACAGGGAACCTTTTTTTATATTTTTCACAACAAAAATATATATGACTAGAAAGCAGAGTGTATGGACACTGTTAATATATTCAGTAACGACTGAAAAACAAAACATATATAGGTTACCTCCCACCGCGCCCCAGCCTATGTAAATGATTTTAACCAGCCTATGTAAATATTTGTAACTGGCCTATGTACATGTAAATACTTGTAATCAGCCTACTTTAATTCTCCAAATAATTCAATCACAGGAAGTTCACTTTCAACTCTCTTATTGATATCCATAGCAAAAGTAACATTCCCATTCTTCACTGAAATTGAAGAAAATTCATAAAATGACAAAATGTGACACTTTGCAGCTGAAACCATGAAGAATATTTCCAGATATAAGACACTTTTGCTGCACTTCCAGCGATCAAATTATTACGGGAATGTAAATACTTGTAACCGGCCACTGAGGCTGTCCCTAATCAAGAGAATGTATACCTCCCATTTGAATTAGTTTTCCTCTAGTCCAGTGTTTGGATACTGTAAAATCATAAACTGGTCAAAACTGTGCATTGAATTTAAAGGAGTACTTACCTTATTTTTGAGTGTGACTATATTTATCAGCAATCATATTCTAAACCTTAATATATAATGCGAAATGAAGGAAATATTGACTATAAATTGTTGCTCGCAATGGCGTGCACTGGGCGCCACCATTGCACCACTGCGTGATGTTTTTAGATGAGCGGAAGTGAGTTTATACTCATCTAAAAACGTCACAACGTCATGGAGATTTAAGGTTGATCGTGCTGGTCATGCCGATAATTCGAAGGAGAAGGAACCCAGTTAATTCATTGACGTTCTAGTTGATTTTAGTAGTTCAAGTGTAATCATGAAAATGTTTATGAACTTAGAAGTATCGTCGTTCAACTGAAATCACTGGACAATTGCAGAGGACACTATTTTAGTTTACCGCTCAGTTTCAAATTTTGTCCAAATTGAATCGGGCAAGACGCAGTTCAAAAAGTTTGGTAAAAAATGTTTTCAGTTGGCGAAGATAACCTAAACCAATTTCCTTTTAGAAGTCCCCCCCCCCGTGGGAATTGCTGCGCCAGTTTATCCCTGGAATTAAAACTCGAACTCAGAGTAATTCAAATGCCGTAGTTGAAACGTCCCTGGATCAAGCGTTAGCCGCGACGTTGTTCTGAATTCTGCCGTCATCAATCACGTCATTTCACAGGCAATATGGCGGCACCCACGTCGACCTCAAGGCGGAAACATGACTTCACAAATTGTAATAAAAATAATAGGTTATCGCCTTCTACGAAAGTAAAAAGTAGTTGGTTACATGTATATTTCTTTAAAGGAGTACTTACCTAATGTAATATAGGTTCCTATTACAAAGGTTAGACTCTTAAAGAAATATAACCAACTATTTTATTGTCGTTGGGGGCGATAACCTATTATTTTTATTACAATTTGTGAAGCCATGTTTCTCCTTTGACGTCGACGTGGGCGCCGCCATGTTGCCTGTGGGATGACGTGATTAATGACGTCAGCATTCAGGACAACGTCACGGCTAACGCTTGATCCAGGGACCTTCCAACTACGGACATATGAACTACTCTGGGTCTGAGTTTCAATTCGAGGGAAAAACTGGCGCGGCAATTCACACGGGGGTAATTCCTAAAAGGAAAGTGGTTTAGGTTATCTCCGACAACTGAAGAATTCCTTCCCCAAGTTTTTCAGCGGAGAATTTCCCGATTCAATTTGGACAAAATTTGAAGCTGATCGGTAAACTAAAAGAGCGTTCTCTGCAATTGTCCAGTGATTTGAGTTGAACGACGATGCTTTTAAGTTCGTAAACATTTTCATGATTACACTTGAACAACTAAAATCAACTAGAACGGCAGTGGATTTACTGGGTTCCTTCTCGTATGAATTATCAGCATGATCAACACGATCAACCTTAAGTCTCCATGACGTTGTGACGTTTTTAGATGAGTATAAACTTACTTCCGCTCATCTAAAAACGTCACGCAGTGGTGCAATGGCGGCGCCCAGTGCACGCCGTGGCGAGCAACAAAATATTCAATATTTCTTTTATTTCGCATTTTATCAACATAAGTTTTATATAATAAGATTTGAAATGCGAGTGCTGATAAATATAGTCACACTCAAAAATAAGGTAAGTACTCCTTTAAGAGTCTAACCTTTGTAATAGGAACTTATATAAAATAAGTTAAGTACTCCTTTAACTCAGATTCTTTGGGGCTCTTGTCACTGAATTGGTGCTTTTGCCCATGAGGTCACCGAATCCGTGAACTGCTATCATGGATTCCTTCATATAAATGAGAGCCTTCATATATTAGCCCACCAGTTGTCATTCAAGGATTAAGATACAAAGTGTCATTTGACCTCAAATTCATTTAAATTTCAAAATGTGTCATGTATTGATTATCTGACCTATATATCAGACCATGGGCATGGAAATGTGCCCAAATTAGTGAAAATATTCGAAGTCCTCAATTCTGGAAAAAAAGGTAGACTTTGGCTCAAACATGATGGTTAATTGATCCATAAAATCTCCATTAATTCTCAATGCAAAAACATTTTTTTTTTTTTTTTTGGTCTCTAATTTGGGCCCTACACTCCTGCCACAAGTAATTACAAAGTGAAGATGTCACCCAACACACAATCGATGTATAGGTTCCAACCGGTTTGTGGGTTAAATATATACCTCAGTTTTTGAAGATTTTATGTGAGCAAGGTTGGTTGGTTGTTCGAAGTTTAACGTCGCACCTAACCTTATTGGTCACACGACGACGATGACCCAAACAAACATACCTCAGCAAAACCCCAATCCTAACAAAAACCTAACCAAAACTACAAATTTTTTTGAATTTTGAAATTAGGCTCTAAAGACACTGATCACAATGGATCCTCAGAGAGCCTAATTTGTTTGGCACTTTAATCTACCTCCTGTGCCAGACAAACATGGTATGTTACGTGAGCAAGGTTACTATGGAGTGCGAACGTAGAAATTTGCTTGTGTATGATGACGAGATTCTAAGAAGTGGAAGTCCCCCCCCCAAAAAAAACATTATGCCGCTGGGATAACGGGCCATTTTAGACTTTCAAACTGAGCGAATTGGGGGTCAACATTGATGGGTCCATGGAGGGCTTATCTTCTTCCATATTTGTAGACAGGGGCTGGTAGTCACTTGCACTGGGTCTTTCCTGGGTGTAACTTGTTTCGGCTTTCCGACCTTTGATAAATGTAACAACCTGCAATGAAAATAGGTATTGTGTAACCTTGCTGAAACATAGTGTATGGCAATGTAATTAAGGGGTTATTGAACCCACTGCTGTTGTTTAAATACGAAGCTGCACATCTGAAAAACCCTCGGCTCTGGGCCCCCAGCCATTCATAATGTACGGTACTCAATTTGAACCGTACCTCTTTGAAAATGTCAGAAACACCAAGCAGTCGAGTGATAAATACGGTATACAGATTATCAGAGAAACCGGTTCTGTCATTTGTTGCAATTCTCTTGATGCATCGATGATGTGTACAAGGTTTCATACTGAACACTTGAATGTTATCAAAGATAAAGATCATTAATGATTTGGCAATATAAGTCAATACAAAGCTGCGCATCAGAGAACCCCTCAGCTCTAACAGCCGATGTATTCGATTTGAATGGTACTACTTAGATGACAGCAGGAAACACCAAGCAGTCAAGTAGAAAATTTGGCGAATAGTAATGGCCCCTAAGGTTTCAGTCCAATCAGAGAAACTGGCAGTCATTACTCGTCTCTTATATGTATCGATGATGTATACCAAGTATCATACTAAACACTTGAACAGTATCAAAGATCTATAGATCATTAATGATTTTGCATAAATTTAAGGATAGCTGTCCCCTTAGATGGTCAAAATTGGTCATTTTTTTCCTGTCTTCATTCAAATAATTCACTATTTCCTCTAACATTTGGTGAAAAAATGAAATCAAAATTATAAATAGAAGTGCTTCAATATTAGGATTAAAAATTTAGTTTCCAAAGCACTGGAACAATTAAACAGATTGCCTTAGCTTGGGCTTGGCTACTATTATTTTTGCCTGTTAAATTTTCCTTTCCAAAACTCATTTCCGCAGTATGGTAAGCTAATTATCTATTAGTCCAACTTATTTACATTAATCTACCCCCTCCTGATTAAAACCATGCAAACATCTGTATTTTTGTTCCTAATTATAACAGTGACACTTCACTCAGACAATCGCCGTGAAGTGTTCTACACAGGTGTGAATAATTCTCAGCTGAACAAGTTTTAGCAAGTTTTTAAAGTTTAAATTGGACTTTAATCCGCCTTGATGAAAAAAAACTTAGTGTAATAGTTATCCAGAATAAACACGAATACGAGTAGGTCCCATTAGACAGATTAACATGAATTGCAGGCAAGCACCTAAAAGGTGCGTGGACCCTTCATCCTGTTTTTTTTAGTCAAGTAGGATCAGGGCTGCATCTAGAGCCAGTTTAGTTTTGGAAAACATAACTCAAATGAAACAGAAAAACGAAAGTGTTGTTGTTGTTCAATTTGAAATGATTTCTGAAGGAAATACTCCCAGAAAAAGCTTCTGGAAGCCTCAATATCGATCCGATTGCATAGCTGGGTATTGAATTTCATGTTAATAAACCTCTGTTTTGTGATTGATCATAGGCTCTTTGCACCGAAATTCACTTAAAAAAATTGGACTCTCAATAATGAATTACGAAAAGGAACTGGGAGTTTGGGATCGGAACCTGCAAAAAATCCCTGGATACCGTATATAACAGACTTCGGTTTCACGTGAGTGGTGTGCTGGGATTACAGCATGCAAGGAAGTGTAGCTTTATCAGTGGCAATTTATGCATTGCACAAGTGTGATAACAAGTAAACACAATATTGACACAGGCCCACCCGTATCATTATTTGGGGGGGGGGGGGCATAAGCTCCAAAAATGGGCTCTCCTAATCACTCGTTTTACATAATTTCCAAGGTACAGTAACATGTTTGGTGATAAAAATTGAAGCATTACGTTGTACCAGTTAAATGTGTGCACACAAATATGGTTCATGGAAAAGTTTTAGAATAAATCATATGATGTAGAATAGAATGATTTAATAGCAAAATTTAAGAAAAATGTCCTTCATTCAATGAAAATCATGAATGGACCAGGCTTTCTTGTATCAGGGAACCTTCAAAATTCACAACGAAACATGCAACCAAGGGTTCCCGATGGGCATAGATAACAGTGCAAAAGCTAAGCCATCAATAAATTTAAAAAAATTAAAAATCATGAAATATCATAGCCATCTGAAAATCTAATCATTTCATCAGTTAACACTCAGGAAGCTCTCACCAAAGTTTTGTCAGGCCTGACTTGATAGATCTGCAGATATTCAGCGGACAAGAACATGTTGATGGGCATAGATAACAGTGCAAAAGCTGAGCCATCAATAAATAATAAAATATTTTTTTAAAAATCATGACATCAGCATAGCCATCTGAAAATCTAATCATTTCATCAATCAACATTCAGGAAGTTCTCACCAAAGTTTGGTCAGGCCCGACTTCATAGATCTGCAGATATTTAGCGGACAAGAAAATGTTGACGGACGGACGTACATGGCAACGACAAGACCCCACAGCCCTATGGGCTGAGAGGTAACAAGCAGCCAGAGGATGCTAGGTCCCCCGCCGAAATGGCAGCAATATTTTTTAGCATTGTTGGTCTCAGGGGATATACATGAGAGAGGCAACTGCTGCTTCATAGGCCTTGGATGTGGAAGGGTCTTTCTGCCTTCCCAAGTTTTAAGATCAACTCAGAACGATTGACTGAAAGTTGATTGCTTCTGTGATATAGTTTCCATGCAGTGAAGCACCGAGAAGCATCCCCAAGTGACATCTCAAGGCATTATCTGCAAACCAAATTTAACGAGAAGCTGAAGGCATCAACCTGTTGCCCGGAAACCAAATTTTAAATTTGCCATCAGTTGTCGCCACCTGTAGGTGCAAGTGAGCGAAATGCAATCCCAAGCATCATCTCATGGCATGGTAGCCTACATGTATTAGCCTATAGTATCTTCTACAGGGGGCCAATGATCGGCTGATGCAGCAACAACAGCATTTTCCCAGTTAGACGGCAGATTTTGAAATCAAAAACGAAGCCGCGCTATGTCATCAGTCAACTGAGACAGTCGCGTGGTTGTGTATGAAGATTGGGGTGGGTCTTATCTAATAGTGATCCAATGAAAATGCTCGTATTAGTTTAAAATGGCGGGGTCGAATGACCAATCACTGAACGGGAGACAGCTGGAACAGTATGTTGACACTGTCTGTTAATACAGGGGCGCCGGAAGCAAATTCAAAGTGGTATGGCCACTATCATTGCACTTTAGGTGAGGATCCAGGGGCCGCCCAGGCCCCAGATGCTCCTGGGGTCTAGATCGCCGAAGAAGCGTTCTGAGCGATTTCTGGCGTCAATCAAAATCACTCTGCATTGAAGTGTATTTTTAGTTCTTTCC